>JAODVP010177726.1:0-17675 GCA_025400035.1 Tetradonia laticeps
GCGTTATTATTGCTGTAGCAGAATTATACGATGCGCAAAATAAATATTGAGGCTCCGAAACGCGGCATAACATACCGCTCTGCACGCCTATGAATTTTTTGAAATCAACCAGGTGAAGGAAACGAAAGATAGAGAGACCGTCCCACGTACCCCCTATGTCCGCGTTCCCCCTATTACCAATCATTCTTTGATATCAGTCTGCAATTTTCCATGACTCCAATAAATTTAATTTTTCTGATTATAATTTTTGAAGAATATTAACTATATAATTTGGAAAATAGGTAGTTATCCACTGATAAACAAAGAAAGTATTGGATAGTGATCTGCGACCCCTAAGCCTACACGTTACTCTGAAGCAATGTCAAACCCGATATCCAACCGACCGTTCACCTCTCAATATTTCTCTATACCTATATGTATTGAACTCCCTAGAGTGCGCTACAGATGATAGAAGGTGCATGAGCCCTAGCGCATATACACATATCTATATTACTAATCTATGCTTGCCCAGGTAAGGACTAATTACATATATAATTGCATATTGACTATATCATTTGTAATGAAGTCTAGGTGGTTCAGAGGTAAATAGTTGACTGGATATTGGTTCCGACGAAGTTCAAATACTAGCACTAGCATCCACTTATCAGTGGATAAGTAATTTCTAAGTTTCACCTTTAGTATTCTTTAATTAATTATCAAATCCACAAATAATTATGCAATTATGTTATGTGTTTAGCCATTCTGTGCCAAAAATTTCACTTCTCATAGGTGAAGCATAAATTAATTGAAAATTAAAATATGCAAAAATTAATTAAAACAGAGTGCTACTTTCCATCACACACAGTATCCATCACCGGCACTGACGCCTGTTTTAATTAAGAGAATAGCACTATAGATAATTTTAAAAACCAAAAATCGAAAGGTTATAAGCACGTATATATGTTATGAAAATATTTCCGTGTATGAAGGCTATTCAATGAATTTTAGTTAAATTTTACGGTTGCGTGCAGCTTTGCATGAATCCCGGAAATGACCTGACATTATAAAATGTTGGCATTATCACATACACTACAGTGAATTTGCATTAAACCATGTTGGTAAATGTAATGCATATCCATATGACTGCTGGCAGGCTCAGCTAATGGAAACAAAATGTTTACGAAGAGCAAATAATAAACATAATGTTTATAACTCTACCAAACTATAAAAACCCTACTCATAAAATAAACCAATATTTGTTTTAATTACACGTGTTATTTTTATTTAATTAACTTTAGGATCAATCGTAATTAAAAAATTTGTACATTTAGCTACATGAAAAGTAAATAAATGCACGCTGCAATTTATGGAAAACTTCAACATTATTTCCAGCAGCATGTGCAACAAGTTTCCACTGAAACAAATCGACCATGACGTCTGCTCTGGCTGCGCTTTTCAAATTATAGTATGAGATCCACAAGCGGCATAAAGTTTTCTGAAAATTTTGTTTTCCACAACGGTTAACACTTGTCTGCTGTGCTTAATTCATGCATGGAATTTAATGAAAGCAACTACAACTATACATAGAGTCATTAGTTACAGTAACACGGGGAACAATCTGGAATTCTAAAGCATTAGTTTCACTACGGTTTTGATTGTTGAACTTTTACTATAGAAGTGCAGCTAGCAACGTGAATATTCACTTTGATTATGTCGCCAGGTTGTCTATTCAAAGAGACATGTTCTAACTTACTTCTTATGTCATCCACACAAAGTTTCTTCATATTTAAAGCCACTCCTTAAATTATCTTCTATTTATTATGCTGTATGTCTGTGCTGCGCACCTCGAGATGAAGTACTTCAGCCCATTGCACAACAATGTGTGAAAAAGCTTGACGAAAAATTGCACGAGTCTGAATTGCGAAATAAAAGAAAATGTTTGGGTGCCGAGTGCCGACTACAGACATAACAAACAAGAAAATTCAAGGAGCCTGCAACAGACGCGATAAAGTGGAGAGAATCAAGACAAATAAGGTTTGTCGAGCAAATGCATTTGCTCACAAAAAATCTCAAGTAGGTTATTCACAGTTCTCACATAAAACTATGAGACCTAATAGGATTAATTTTCGTTTTTTCGGCTTTATAAATGAGATATTCTTTTAATTCATATGATAATGTTGATTGTTGGTGGTTTTAATTTTGTTTTAATTCAAAACGGAACATCCCAATTATGTCATTAAATTTGATTAAATTAAATTGAATCAAACTGTGCAATTTCACACTTCCTGACCTGCTACGTCCCACCACACTAACCAAAGGCATTAACGCTTTCAATTAACTAATTAACTAACGCTGAATCTGCTTTGTGCGAACATTTTATTTGAACGAAAATGCCGCCGACATTGCAAAACTGATTTAAACCATTGGATTTTATTTTATTGTTCCAATTCTGGCAATTGTTATTGTTATTCTTTTTCCCTTATGAGTTCTGCCCTTTTCAGCTCGTTCACGTCGCTAACGTCTTCAGCACGAAAGTGCAATTTCAGCTCGGAGTCTTTGGACATTTTTGGCTTCCTTGGCAGTCCATATATATTGCTTTTTGCAGCAGCAAGCAGATCCATACTCGCAGTGGTGGAAATAATCTACGAGTCGGCGAGATGACCAGACAAGCGGAAAACGCCCGAGGAATGTAACTGCCTTAAAGTTTATATGGTCACTCAAGCTCTGCAAAAGTCTCAAGTCATGAGGATACGATACACTAAGGTGCAATTAATGTCTATTCTCGAAGGTAGAGATTTTAAGATTGAAAGTTAACAAATCTTTTCTGATTTGAAGTGAGTTTGATGGATAGAATCGTCCATCTTAAGGCTTAAAACTTTTTGTAGTTCAAGATTGTTAATTTTTGAGAAAGGAAACTCTGGTTATTTAATGATAAAACTTAAAGGCGATAAAGTTTAATAGATTTAGCCTCTACTAATATTTACGAAACCGCATATTACCTACATCAATGTTTTAACACGTTTAAGATGTCTGTTAAACTTTGTAAACATAGATAATTTACGAGCTTTGAAGATGTTTCTGTGAGTACTTAAGTGTTTGCATTCGTGAATTCACTGCGTGGTGTCTTTTGTAGATTAATAATTCAAAATTGTCCTGGAGCATTGCGCAAAAACACTTTCATAATCCATGAATAACGAGCGTTTCTCTGCATTTTCATCGCAAATATAAGCAACCTGGTAAAGAATCTACTATGGTTGGTTGGAGCGTTAGTTGGAAAAGTTGGTCAACAGGAAGCACTTTAAGTTTCCAGCAACTGTTTAAATAACCAAGTTGTAATTGGGATGAAATGATTGGGATGAAATCTGGGATGAAAATTATCCCAAAATAGAAACAGTAACCCACAATTGCATTGTGATTATCGGATCAAATCAGTTTTAGTGGCTTACTGGCAGAAATTGAGCGTTAAATCATTTCGACGCAATTTAAGAGTACTTTGGACAAGGACCAAATGTGAATTGTTTCGCCCAATTTGACGTTCACTTATCTCTAAAGTGTTTGGTGTTTAGCCTCAAATGGAATCGCTGTACCGCCGCAAACGATGTTAAACTATGCCGTCCCGTGACATGAAACTAAAGACAACTAAGTAAAGCGCACAACCGATCAGGAAATGCACATCCCGAACTTGAGCACGTTCTGGATAGTTGCAGTAACAGGAACTGCAGATCCAGAACTTTCCACTTAAAAATTTCCCGAATTTTCAACCGAATTAAAGCTAAGTAAGTACGTGAGTATAGATTAAAACTTGCAAGTCAAAGTTATTTAGCTTAATGGATTAAACTGCTCTAGGATCTAGGACTTGCAGCCAGATTTTATAAATGCAGTTAATCCTAATTAAATTAATGGACTTCACTCCTTCGACTGTGTGTGTAACTGTGCAGAAGATATTTGTTTTCACTCGATTAATAGGTTAATCGTGATTTATTAGCTTCAGCCATCAAATGACTCGGATCACGTTTTTAGTTTCTACTTTTCTTTGGACCTTCTAGTAAAATAGCCAAACTTAGCACCCTGATCATGTCTCATGTGACCTGGAGAGGATAAAACATCCCTCATTCATCGATCTGTCATCCCCTTTCATTGGCAATGAAAAGTCGTACTGGTAGAATTAATGCTTTGCAAGCATGTCATATATAAGTCTTAATTTCGCATCTAAATTTATATCGAAAATGTATGTAAATTAACTGAATTTTATTGGATATATTGACTACATTTTATGACAGTAAGGCAGCGAATTCAAAAGCTACAAAGCCAGCTTTAAGCATGGAATATCGACTATTCACAATCAAGGTTTGTCAACATTGTATACGGATTCCCCCGTGATCCTATTTGCCTCTGGCGGAAATTGTAAATACCGGATGCGATCAGCGCACAAAGCGCGTCCACGCAGCGTCGACAAATCGCTTCAACTTTCGGCCCGCGAATGCAGCGGATCATCCTATTGGATGCTATCAAGCAGATAGCCACATAGCGTATATTTGCACAGGAAGTGTGCGGTTGCAATTCCTGTAAGCTTCCAGAACGGATCAAATATTACGATTTGCACACGACATTGATTGGCATACATAGAGTTAAGCGGGGTGACATGGGTCATGGGGACAGATAGTCCATTAAATCAAATTTATTGATGATTTTATTGAAGTTACATTCATGCTGTTTTTCTATAATACTATATATCATTAAAACCGTTGACCATGTTATAAAATGGTCCATCTCACCCCGTTTTCACTACAAATGAATATAAATAAGGTCAGAACTGTACTGATTTGAATAATACCAGTTTAAAATGACAAATCACAATATTTACTATATCTACGTTGCATAACAGTAAATCAACTGAACTTTGTAATAATACCGGCGCCTCCACCAGTTTAATATTACGAAACTATAAGCAACAGACGGTCGCAAAGGAAATTGTAATCCCATCCGTAAATTAAACCAGTTACACTCGCGTTGAGTGGGATAATGAGTCACAACACGAATTTAGATTGCAAACCGCAACCCTTGGACGACAAGAAGTGATGGTCAAGAGTCGGCCTTGTTATCCGAGAATACAGGGCGGGTGTGGTCCATGCTATATCGGCATGTGGGCAGGAAGACATGGCGAGCATAATTAGCTTGATAACTTGCTAGCAGTCGCGTTCACACGCCCGATCACCCTCTGCATAACATGGTACAAGTGGGCTTGTGGCCCATTAATTGCGCGTGCTTATTGATTAGATGAATTATGAGGTCGCCCACTTAACCACCAACAAAGCTTGGAATCCTAAGAGAACGCAATTATATGCTCTTATCCATTATAATATAATACATTGTCAAATTCTCAAATGTTTGTGAAGTCCAATAAAGCCTTGCTTTACATAATGGCATTACTTATTTCCTTTTATTTATTTTTTTCAATTTAAGAAGACTAGCGTTCCTTGCTTTATCTTTTATTTGAATCGCGTATAATCAAAATTTATTAATGCATTTCTCATCAAATTAAATTAAGATTTTATATTTCTACATTTTTATTAATTAAGAGTCTTACTCTTTATAATCTCAGAGTCAAATGTGTAGTGAGTTTTAAGCAGAACATATTCCCATGTAATTTTTGAATTTAGGCAGATTATTACTGTAGTAGGCATATTCATGATCACTAGAGAGAAGGCAGACAAACTAACTATTTTAAACTGCCCCAGTTCAAAAGAAGTTAAAATTGTTTCACCTTTGTAAGTAATAGTGTAGTTGTTTTCACGCTGTTAAACTTGTTACAATGGAGAGAATAGAGAATATGTTCCGTCCCTTGTTGTTCACAAATTAGTGCTACATATTAATAATAAATACTATCCTGAGAACTTCGTGAGAAATATTAAATTTTCAACGTGCATACCTGAAAATATATGACAAAGCAATATTTAAATTATACAGGGTGATTTGTTGAAGTTCGATACAAAGCTTTAAGGGGAAGCTAGCCTAGACCATTTAGAACCATTTGAGCCACAATCATTTTAGTTCAATTCTCATAGATTTTTTTATCAAGTTTTTGTCGATTTTGCTAAAAAATCCCGAAATATTTGTCACTGCGTGAAGACCTGCTAAAACCGTATTAACAGTTTAACACCTATTTTAAAACAGTCGCTTTTCTGCATTGCTTTAGGACCTGTCAGTGGTCTATTCCACCGCTCAGCCTGTGTTCAGATAAGCAGTAAAGAAGCCAATTCAAGAATGCCATTTGTCTATGTAATTCCATATAATTATTCGTTAATTTCATCAATGTATTCTGCAAAAACTAGCAGAGGTTTTGAACAGCACTCTTTTTGTAAAAATGCTGCATATTTTTAACGCTCTGACCTAAATTTTTCATTCTGCATAGATTAATTGAAACCAGATTATCTCATTGCATAATTATTCTTTGAATGATTGAATTTAAAACTGTTCGAAGAAGAATAGTATATTAAAGTATGAGTGGATTATTGAAGGCTTGCAAACACGCACGATTTTTCGAGCACGACCCGCAGAGGAGTGCTCGAAATAGAGTAAGTCAACAAATTCGCCATGTTTGCAACTATCGAACGGAAACCTTTAATGCACGGCAATACTCTTCCTCATGAAATAAATACCTAATTAATTACGAACCAATGTAGAAGAGTATACTTTGATGTAGGTACAATACAAATCAGTTTGTATTTTTTTAAACGAATAGAGGATATAGTAGAGGCTGAGCCGCTCTTTGAAAAATATTTATCCGCTCTTTATTTTCGATGGCAACGAGACGGCTTTAGTTATTACTTGGAAATATTCATTATATTTCATTTAAAAAATAAACTCCACATTTATTCCATTATCTCTTAAAAAACCTTTATTTCCTACAACAATGTAGTGATGAATACACTGCAATATCTGATGATAATAGTATTTTCTCAGAACCACTAGGTACCAACGTTCATAGACAATAACGGCGTTAAATCCGATTATAAATCGTAGATTGATGGATTCGATCATCAATGCTATGAATTTCAATGTATCAACGGCACAAGGTATAGAGTACGCATTTTTTGTGATTTTTCCAGTAATAGCGAGCAAATGATCAATAACACCACTCCAACATCAAATATTTTATCAGTATTCGTTCTTGTTAATTGAATTTTGGGGGTCCTGGAATCGGTTACGTGGAAAATTCTGGCTTGAACGAATCTCGCTACCTCAAAATAGTGGACGAATCTCGGTCACTAAAAAAAAAAACAAATGAATCATGTTCTGGTTGCATGCGTTTCGTGACCTACGCATTAATACATTCTCTTTACAACTTATTTCCCGCGATGTTTATCGAAAAATAAACATAAGTTCTCGTTCCGCGAGATTTTTTTCTTCCATTCTCCGCCCCGTGTTATCAAAGAATATAAGCAGATTCCTATCGAATTTTTAATTATTTTCGTATTTCAGTATTTTATTATAACAATTGTAATCAATAGAAACAACACCATTAAATGCTTAACACTAGTATTCCTAAATTAAAAAAATAAAATATTTATTTGTTTGTTTATTCACGAAAACTGCATTCGAACAAACAAATCATCGAAATAAACTAGTCATGCATATCAAAACTTCGAATATTTTTGCTAACATATAAAAAAATTCAGGTTATATATTCTATTATAATGAACAGGTGCGACTGTACATATTTTCAATCGTCTGTTTTTCAACAAATTTGAAATTCCAACTAAAATAAAATAATATTTGCTTGGACTGGAAATTGTGTGTACAAATATATTTACAGTTTACTGGTCAGTAAAAATTGTATTTATTAGATTTGCTGAATTTTGTATTAACAGGTCAAAGTTACCGTTTTTCCGCTTGAATAAATCATATTCAATTAAATATGTCATTAGTAGCACTGCAGCAGATGGTACCATGATTAATGATAAAGGGTACATAATAATTTCGTATCAATTCATAATAATTATCGTTATTATCCAATATTGAAAATTAAGGTAAACAGCATGAAATATGTGCACTCATAGATTGTGCGCGAGTAAACCTACTGATAAAATTATCAGCCAGCTATGTTCTAATTAATATTTCCGGAAATTATATGATAGCAAACAGTTCAAACAATGTTGTTTTCGATTTTATAAATTCGAATCGTAGATTTGTTTATACACGTTAATTATTGGATAGAGGAGACAGCGAATTACCGATTTGACTGCGTGAGGAATTGTGAATAATATATTCAGTTCAATTGTTCCCAATTGCATCCGAGTTGCATTTCAGTAGTTTATTATGCAACTTGTCATTGGGTAGGTACAGTTTAGAAGTGATCAGTGCATGTCAGAGAGTATTCAGAGTTAATTTCTGAAACACTGGCGACATGCTTCAAAGTGTTTCGTTCGCTCGTTGACCAGCCATTTTGATTTCCATGAGTCATTATAAGGATTACGAGTCGTACTTTTGATTCGCTTTCCAATATGTATTACGAACGCAATATGAAAGTAACTTTTTTACTCTAACGCAATTAACGTAAAACTTAATAATCTACACCTGAAAACGTATTACGTTATCTTAACTTATCTGAACATTTATTACCTGTAATATCCTGCACCCACATTCTCGTCGGATTCCTGTTAGGCCATTTCCGCTCCTGCTACTTGCCGCCGCCGTTCCCGCTACAGGACGACCATTTATTATTTCTTCTGCTTTCATTTTGTTCCGTTTTTACCGATACTTATACATATTTGCTTTTACTTGGGTTTCAGGTTATGATTCGTATTTTATCGCGTAATAAACCGGTTGTAATATATTTTAAGGGTGTGTTTCAGCGATACGTACAAATGTTATTCCTGATATATTTAACGATGAGTTTCACGTCAGACATTAGTGGTACCATAAACTTTTAGTGGGCAATGGAATGTAGACATTTAGTGGAAGCCGCGATAAAGTTTTTAAGGTTAATATTAAACCCTCATCAGTTTTTGTGATTTTTGTCTTTTGGCAAAGTTCAACATGGCTCCGAAAGGGTTCGCCAGATTCGCAATAAGTGGCACTTACCAAATATTATTTATTTAATATTAATAATTCTGTGTGATTTTCGACTGTAATATATATTTATTGGAGGCCATACTATTAATATTAGATTAATAGTCGGAAGTGGTATGGGAGTGGGAGAATCATAACGTGAATTATTACATATTTGATTTGGATGGTAATAAATTGTGTAAAGCATCCTGAACCGACAGCTCTATTCGCGTAGTTTAATGATCAATTACAATTTATAATATAGATAACTATTAGTACGTAGTCATTAGTTTAATGCTATTAAATCGTCTTTTAAATTCGATGTTTTTAGGTTAGTGACATCACGCATGCACTATGACATCAGAACACAATACTTCCATGTCAGTCCATGAGAGGTCGCGGAAAACGGAAAACCCCAAGATTATTTACTCTTGTCTCTTGTATAAATCTCACAATGAGGAGTTTGGTTAAGGATGAAATCCAATCCGACATCACGCAGTCTTTGCGTGGGTGGAAGTTAACGACGTCAACGGATAACCAACCGCACGAATTTATTGCGCGTAAGTTATTGGCGTGGAAGAAGCGTAATTTATAAGGCACACGATTTAATTGCTTCGGCGGTGTCCTGCGAAACAAACTGTAAATCTATCACCAGTAAAGCGGCAGATTCTCGGGAAATTGTGGCTTTGTAAACACTGAGTGATTTAGATTTGCTATCCATGTTCCATGTATGAGTTGAATTATCTCCTCAATTTACCTATCTAAGTCTAGTGAATAACGTACTCGTGTTTTGAACAATTTATCATACTATGTATAATAATAATTTGATAAACATCGAAGCATTCATAAATCTATTGCTCCTGGTAAGCTCCACTCCAATAAATCCGGGACGCAACAGCGACGGTGAAGTATCTGCAAATATTAATCAAGCTTCCTGGTGAGAGAAAATGTGAAGCTGCATTGTTTATACTGTTCAATATTATGCATTCAAATTTAATTTGGTAGGTCCTGCAAACAACTTTTATTTGCAACATTTTATGAAAATAGAGAGAAATTCCGCCGTGCATAAAATTTAGCTAAATAAGATTACGAATTAATTAAAATAGTTCTTTGTTTTATAGAAACTTGACCAGTTGAATTATTTTATAATGCGATGGCTGGGATCTTTGATCTCGTAGGCAACAACAAATACGATCAAGTCTTTAATATCATGGACTCATGATTTCCATTACTTAATTCAGAAAAAGTGGCATCTTATCTGGATATGATATTTTTACACAATGTTCTACAGATATTAAAGATTGTAAATTATATTGTCTCATTCGTCGCGTTTCACTCGGCTGTGCAATCAGGACACCATGTAATTTGAACACCTATATTGTATATTTCAAAATGTTCACTCACTACATCCACTATATTCCCAAAGTATTTCCGCAAGCTTTTGTGATTGTAATGAAAAGGAACGAAATAAATTTCCCTTTTAGCTCTCACCCACCTTTGTTTCTATTATATACGTACATAGTTATTCATGTTTTGTTTAGTACTGTTTGGTATTATAGTTAATCCTTGTATTATAATGTTAGGGTAAATTTATTAAGCTAATATGTAACAATTTTCAACATTGCATGCTAGAAATTTTAATTAGAAAGTTAGCAATAGAATAAAATTTAATAAACTTTTCAATATGTTCAGATACTGCAGCTTGATGGTTACTGGCCTGTTTATTGCTACTTTAAGAGTGTAGCTTCCACGTTTATACAACGAGTTTAATTAAGAATTTTATGATACTAGAGATAAAAAGAATGATAGATAGAAATAGCCGGCTCTTACTGAGTTACAGTGTATAATATAATATAATGTATGTTATATAATAGCAACAAACACCTTGGTAGAAATTTCAAAGTTCCTTTATTGCAATTCTTGAGGTTGGTACTTTCATGATTTCAATGATTTTTCTGGTAGGTTTTGCACTAAATTATATGTGTTGGGATTTCTATAATTTTTGCAATTATTACATTGTTGAAGTGGTGGAATGCCCGGATTAATCCAAAAGTTGGATCATGTTTGTATAACAACTGATTGAGGTTGTGGAATTTGCCTGATCAATAAAGAGAGTTAGTGAATAAATTTCACAATGCCGGAATTTTTCAGTTAAAAATCCAATCAGCCTACGTTGTTAAAATTTTAACAGGTTTTTATACGACAAAACATTAACCAAGCAACATATTTGTAGCATACTTGGTCCTCTAGAAGCTAACATTGATTCCTTTCCCTCAAAATTGGACGTAACTCTATAAATGTTATAAATTTCTCTCTAGAGTGTAACCAGTTAAAGCGGAATTTTAGCATTATCCTTACGGAAGATCACATAGGGGAAGGCAGTTTAATTTTTTTTTATAGCAATTTATATTACAAAGGATTTGCTTATCTACCAACCTGTTTCACAGGAATATACAGAGGAATTGAAAATATGCACGCTGAAGCACTTTCTGAAAAGTTACATTTGAGTTTAATTATTTACTTAAGCACTGAATATAAATGAAGTGTTTTTCATTCTCTTCATTATTATTGGCACTTTCCTTCATTTCCATTTTACTTGCCTTTTCTATAAGAATGTCTTTTACTTGAAATATACTTAAATTAACAAAAAACAAGCGTTGACAATAACTAATAAAAGGAGACATTTAGTTTTTCTACTTTTATCCTCTAGTTACCCTTTTGAGATATAGTAGATAATAAAATATTCCTTCTAGTTTTTACCAGTGAATTATTATTACCCTTATTTCTATGTAATAATAATAGAAATAACTGAAGATGGCATAATATTTACGCTTTGTAAAAATATATTTGACTATTAATAAAAGTTATGTCTTTATCTGCAGGGTCACATTTTTTTTAATTGAATCAGTATTAATTACGATTTATTGATTAATTTATATCAGTAATCTATTTATGCCTAGTAAACCTATATTTGCGGTTAAAAAAATATATCTCTGTGCCTGGGCACCAAAATAATCAACGTGACAAGGCCGTTGAGCATGACGAGTTATTAATGAACACGTAGAGTGTGTTCATCCATGCCAGGTGTTGCTTTGCAGAACGCAACATTACGGGATTACAATGTTAAAACTGATACATATAGTTGTTCCTTAATTATTTTAGAGCTTGGTAGGGATGCAAGATCATTTATAAAAAATCAATGATTTTTATTTTAAAGTGAGGCATCGAAGTGACTGAAAAACGTGTTTCCCTATACAAGCTTACAAACATGGGTTAGAAAGAAATAAATATGTACTTCATAAATGAATAAAATATTAAATTAAACACAATCATGATGTGCATATAGCTATTCAAATTTATTCAATGTAAATATTTATTCGTAGCTGATATCAGAATATAAAAATAAACATTTTAATAAACTTCAGCTTCGCAGAATAATCGCTCATTTGACAGCGAAGTTGCTGCAATTGGCAAGTATTTTATTGCAAGTTAGTATAAATACGGGAATACAGTTCTTTTGTTGCATAATAATTCCATAGAAGTTTTTGTTACGGATGTAAACAGGATTTAAACTCCATTGTTTTGGTTTTCATGATATCATGCGTTATTTGTTTGTGATAATTACGTATATCACGATGGCCCTGTAAGAAAACATCGATGGGGTTACTGGTCCACCCAACTAAATTTAATTGATATCGTTGAAATTAAATTAGACTTTCAACGCTATCAATGAAATTACATTTTTTTATTGACAAAGTAAGCATTGTTGAATATTGAGGAACGGTAATATTGCTAAGCATTAAAAGCAAAGCATTAAAAATATAATATTGCAAACTCGAAAAATAGACTTGCAGTCACACGCAACAGACAACCTTGAAGCACAGTTAGTCTCGCTAGTGCACTAAAACGCAGTGCTCGCACAGCCGTTGAACGCGCAGTGGTCCGATCGCCCCGATATGAACTAATAACCAAATTGAATTAAATCATATGAAGGAAAGTGATAACATCATTAAAATCTCCTGATCCAGCGTCCGGGGACTTCAAACTACATTGGTCATTCAAGATCAACTGAAATAAATGCGTTATTATTGCTGTAGCAGAATTACACGATGCGCAAAAATAAATATTGAGGCTTCGAAACGCACGCGTCGTCTTTGTTCATTGACTAGCTATCACAATAATTATCCAAATTCGCTCAAATTTCGTGTGACGGCATAAAATACTGTTCTGCACGCCTATGAATTTTTTTAAGTCAACCAGCTGAAGATAACGCAAGATATAGCGACCGTCCCACGTTGCCCCTATGTCCGCGTTACCCCATATTACTCTATGTCGTCGTAATGGGATGAAATAACAGCGAGACGAAATGAAACTGGCATAAAACCCTATGACATATTCAAGTGTGCCGGGTAAAGGAGACGAAGTGACACGAACACACACCGGGACAAAATAATACTGGGACGAAATGACACGATACCTAATATACTTACAAATCAACCTTGTTGAATCACAATTTAGGACTAAGCATCCATTCGTTGGAAAGCAGTCGGCTTACGATTTAATATATTTAAATAAACGGTTTGTTCGCATCGCTCACGATTAGCAAGAAAATGATTGATTGAAGCATTCACGCGTTACTGTTCCTTTGAAGAGCTAGAAAAATCGTATAGACGGTATAGAAATTAAGAGTATACTTCTTAAAAGATTTCAGAACCGACTAAATTATTGAGCCTCACTGTATGTAAATACGTTTACGCACAGGTTTGAGACAATTACGTTCGTTTTTGAAATCTATACAATAAATAATAGTATTTATTCTAATTTTATTTATATGTTGATAATAGATTTGAACTAAAACGAAAACTGTATTTCCTATTGTAGCAAATTTACAAACTTATTCACAACAAAAATGTCCAATACACTATTGTATTCAAATGATGCAAACAATATTTTTTGTCATTTCATCCGGATAAAACCAATGACTGAATTTAAATTAATATTAATATTCATGCATAGCGTAACCCGCCGGGATCCAATTGTATAATAATAAAAAGTATTCCACGTACACAGGCATATAATGTTTTAACCTAAAAACCAATCTAATCTACATGTGGCTATATGCCTCTGGCCTGATACCAATTTTCGCATTTAGCAGGTCACTTCTGGATTTAATCGAATATTTGTATGATATCTACAAGTTCAATCAAAACTGTTTGATTGCTAATTCCTAAATTTAAAATGTTGAAAACGTTAGGCATGGCTATCGTATTAAACGGAATACTGAAATATAATCTTTTATTATATATGTCTACATATATCTTTTATAGTTTTGGAGAAAACACTGTGACGGACGGTTAAACGGAAAGAGACATCCCAAAGGGGGTAAAATTTCCGCTAGCTAACAATGAAAAGTGTGTTTTATTAAAGTATAAAAACGCAAATAACCAAGGCACTCATGTCATCATATTGTTAGGATACAATGACATCTTGTCAAAATTCCCTAAACTCCGGCGCTTGCAAAAGATCATCTCCTCTATCAACATTCTCAAGGCGCCATGCCTGGGGTACATTTATTATAAACATTTTTCTTTTCAATTACCTCTTCATGACTTTACGATGTTATTTTCTTTTCATTGCGATTAATTGCCGACTGTATATCAGAGATTTCATAATATAATTTGTGATTGACTTAAAATGCACAAAACAAAGAAGGTAATTTAATAAAAGGATTGCTGGAAACTTGCATTTCTCAACACTTGTATTTCTCAAATATGTTTCGTCCTGTGATCCTCACATATCGTAAAGCTTCAAACTATAGATACGCGTGTTGTATGTAAATGTCTGCAATGTGAACTCTTGCAGAACGAAACTACCAGTATTAACCACCGGCATGCGTTTTAAAATTGCGTCCATTAAGGTACTCGAGTGTCCTTCTCATGTGGTTTCATAGGTCGAAAGCGGTTTACGCTGCAGTTGTTCTCCAGAATCGTGTCTAATGCACATTTTCCTGCAGGCGACCGCGTGAGAACTGTGCGAGAATGGACGATTTACTTCAATTGTGCAATTCACATGTTCAATGTGTGCAGTGCATTGTAATATATAGCACATTGTTGCATATATGTTGCATTATGTTATACAATGATTTCAAATGTGTACATGTTGTTTTTTGTTGAACAGAACCTGCTGTTTGTGATAAGTGCAGGATGCTATCGCTGCGGGCAGCCTCTGTTTCGCACGCATTGTCAGCTCGCATTCAAGTTCGAATAGTGGAAAGGAACGAGTGGCGGCCTTGAATTGCTCATTACATAACATTTTCTTTAACTGAACGATATATCTCGAAAGTAATAAAACAATGTTTTACGAAAATTTACTTGTTGGATACATTTTACGTTTTAGAATTAATTAAAACTGTAATTAATTGTTGCTGCTTGTAAACGTGCTACTGACACTCTGATTTAATTAAGTTTTCTTTATGATGGAAGAATATTAGCAGTAGCTGCATACATTAAATAATTAATCAACATTCTGTAGCATGTGTGAACAAAACATTGTAGATTTTCACTTTAAATTAATTGAATTGCAGTAATAGATCATTATCTTACTTTTATCTTACGTCTTTAACTTCTGTTAATTCTCAGAGCATATATTTTTCCTATATAGCTTTATATAAGAGTCAAACTATAAATCTTCAGAAGACCACACGTTCGTAATGTCACAGTAAGCAATAAATAATCTTTTCTTGTGTGCTCCCAAAAATCTCTAATATATTTCCCTGCCGACTGTCATGTTTCTCATCTCTCTTTCGTCTGCCCACACGGTGTTTCCTTCGTTTTATTTCTGTGTCAATATTTCATCAGCTGGTGTTATCCCTGCCAGCTACATAGCAACCAGCTTGAGCTTGCTCGTTTTCACACTGATATCATCCTACTTTTAACTTATGTAATCGTCTTGCATAAGTCAAACATTGTACCTTTTCTGAAGGATCTATGTTAAGAATCTTTCCCAAGCTTTTACCTTGTTATCGATCTAAGAGACATTCTTTTACAAGCGGAACAGGTTTTGACCGACCTATCTCCAAATTGCTTGCATCATAATATTTTTGCATGTCCTTGATAGCAAATAATTAGGTTCTTATATTCTTCAAAAAATCTTAAATTGCAACTATATTTAAAATGTATTTGCTATGTTTCTCTTTTATAGCGTCTATAGAAATATAAGTAGTGTTCAGATTTTGATGAAAAAAAATGCAATTATGATCTGAAAATATCCCAAAAGAATCATGTTATGAATTTTATTTCTTAATGATAACGGAGCAGAACAAAACACTTAACAACGAAATACATAGGAAGGGAGGAAATTTATTGGACATTCATTGTTAATTACTGATACAGGACAAAAAAATCGTACGTGCTGTATGTTTAGTGTAACAATAATAGACAAAGATTACTAGTGTTTTAACAACTTTTCCATACAATTATTTCCCGTGAGTTTAGTTTTAGTCATTATTAATAACAATACAGTTTTAAATATTGAAATAACTATTTTCATGAATAAAATGGGAATATAATGCAGGTAATCATAAAAATCTAGTGTGCAGAATCATGGCATACAGGCTGGAAATTATTATAAATTGGTGATATAAATTGGTGAAGGTTCAAATAATTCATTACGCGCACTCAGATTTCAATTGCTATAACTTTCGACTCAGACTAGATGCGATATTCTTGTAAATTTTAATCTATAAGGCCGTCAAAATCTATCTACGTTCTATAAAATACTAGAAAACCTGGCTACGCGTCGCTATAGCTGAAGTACTGCAGCCTTTTCCCTTCATTCCTTTACCAGCTCTTCCTCCCCCTCCTCTATTATCTTAAATCCCTTGTTCGTTTACACCATCACATCGCCTTCTTCCCCGACGTCCCTTATACGGTCCACCCAATCTCTTCCTTTTTCACTTCATCCCCCTCTCACCCCTCACCAAAAATATACCACGATTAAATAGCGAATATTTGGCATATTTCTTTGTTGTTACTTACAATTTATGAGACGGTCAATTTATTAATGACAACCTAAATAGTTTTAGTCATGAATAATTCATTCTTGACATATGTTTCAAACAACTTGAAACGCTATAAACCTATGATTATGACTATGTCATAGTCGAAACCGGTCAGGCTTTAATAATAAAATATTATTGGATTTGACAGATATATCAGTTATATAATAAATAATACAAAGCACCTAAACCAAACAATTTCAATATTAACTTATTGAAATTCGCATACGTAGTACGTACTTCTTGGGGAATAAGGAATAAGCATTAAGTTGCACGGCGTGCCATCACTTTGAAACGTGATGATATCGAAATGGAATTTGGCAATGTTGGTTCGATCTATCCTCTACATCCGAAGTTAAATTTTGCAATTGGTTACCTAAAGGATCAAAGTAGAGGAGATAGCGCTACCATTTTGTTGATATTTTGCTCCATATCGAGATTTGCAACTCGTATATATTTTGATTTAGTGAAGCTATATATAGTGAAGTCAGTTTAAGTTTTTCTATCATTGGTACACTATTTTGCTGGTATCTAGCACGTCGTAGCGTGCGTTATATGAAGTATCCGACACGCCCGTGCTTTTAAACTA
>JAODVP010178170.1:0-17640 GCA_025400035.1 Tetradonia laticeps
ATTTCATAATTATAATGTTAAAATCATTTCCAAAACTACTTTCAATCTTAATATTCGCCTAATCCTGTTTAGACTCTCGAATTTTGTAAACAAGCCCTGTGAAAGCTAAAAATACGGACGAAGTATAGGCTAGTTTATGACAGTTCTAAAAAAAATTAATTTCAGCTTTTATATAGCTAGAGAATCCTGTAAATGTGATGTTTTTCATTATTGTGCCTACAATTTATTTTCTCATTCTTGTTTTTGCAGAATATTTTTAACCCCACAGCCAGTGCCGTAGCGAGTATACTTTTGGTGAAGGTGTAAGGGGGTGGGGGGAATGATATAGCTTTAAATTTCCCCGTTTCTATAAATTTGCGTGTAGCAATGCAATTGCGTGATGGGGTAAGCCCCATAGGTTGCTACGGACCTGCCGACAGCCTACAAATTCCAATTCAATTTGCAAGCAGTTTTCTTGGAATTCTAGAAAAGAATCGTTTTATGTCAAAATATCACCTGAAAAAGCATCATCACTAAAGTTTGACATTCACTCTAGAAAAATATGAACTTTGCTATTGCGACAAGTGACTTTAAAAGTTGGCGCGGTTTTCCAAAATGGTATTATTCAAGATTATTCCATAGGAACTTTAACAAAACAATAATTTCGATGTCGCAACAACTGTGAGGTAGCTGTGACATAACCACTCCACGGACTCTTAAAAAAAATAATAAAAATTTAATAAAAATATAAACTATCATAAGTCAAAACAAGAATTATTAATTCTAATAGAATTTATTTTCAATTCAACACATGAAGTCCTTATTCATATTGATTCTTAAGCACTTTAACAAAATAAAAAATTAGTTGTTGTGAAGGAAACAACTGTTAGGTAGCCGTGACGTGACTATCGCACCTTACATTTCAAACTGAATAAGAATAATAAGAGTAGTAGTGATTGACCCAAACAATCCATATAATAATCTTCCATCTATATTATACATCCCCAAAACTTCAAATTCCACTTTTTGATGATAATTATGAAGCAACAGTGATGAAATATCACGTGCAGGCTCCTTCAAAGTACCCATAAAATCATCCCCAACTTCTTCAAATTTATTAAGACATTGAGTAAAATCATCATGAGCATTTTCAACTAATGCACACGGTAAAATGATCTCCAACAAAATCACAAAATAGAACAAATCAGATAGAACCAAGTAGTAAATTTCACTCAGGGCCATTGACTGTGCTTTTGATACCTCGTGTGCTTGATTCTTCAAAACATCTACACTTCTATCATCTTTCTGTACCCATCGACACAAAGCAAACGTAAATCGAAGTATCTGCATGGTCAACACTGGAATGGCAATAAAAACATAGCAAGCTCCATGGTGCTGTTTGCATTTTTGCAAGAGGGTTACATACTCCAAAGCATACTTCTTCATGACCTCAAAGCCATATACAACGTTTTCATGCTTATATAAATATGCATAGAAGTCCCTCACTAAGAAAAATTGGGAAAACTGCATAATCTTCAAATTGTTTATTAATTCATTCAAACACTTCTTGCGTTGTAATACATTTGCTGACCACAATAAACTTGCCAAATTAAACGTGGTCATTGTCGATAGGTCTATGATAAGGTCACAGGAATATTTCAAGGTCATAGTTGGATTTTGAAGAAATGGATAATCCATGATAATTTTCACCACTAAATTCAGCAAGAGTAATACACTACTCAATACTATAAAACCATACTGAAGTCTTTCACGAGGTAAGGATATTGACATCGGTAAGAATTTCCTTATCAAACCAAGTGAGGCAAGCATCGTCGGAATATCCATGAGTTTTACAATCATGTTGATTGTTTTACCAATGGTGCCTTTGAAGCTACCATCAGATAACAAACTCCCGTGCCGTTCAAACGGTGATATTTTCAAGTATATATGAACTATGATATAAAATATTGTTAAGAAAACCAATCCAGATTGAAAAATGGAAACGCGTTTCATTTCTTCATATATTTGAAAACTTGAAGAAGAGTCAACTGGAAATGAAAATCGATTACGAATGCACTGGTAAGATTAGTAATAAATTGTAATATTCACATTGATGAAGCTTGTTTCATGAATAATTAATTTTCAATCAGTTGAGCAATCAAATAGACGATCAATCAGAGATCTTTGTTTTGATAAGAACTTATGTGCTTGCAATATGGATAAAAAATTATTTAGGGATAGTCGTTACATTATCATTATTATATGTATAAGTAGCTGACCCGGCGAACTTCGTTCCGCCTTAAACTTTTTGTAAAAACAATTAAAATAATATATTTAATACTAGATAATACCTTCATCAAACCATATTTTGTTTACGACGGTTTACTACCAAACACGGTCCACAGATTTAAACGAAACCCAACAATTTAATTTTGAATTATAAAGGTTAATTCATTATATTTACCGTCAACATAAGTTTCTTCACATATTCTAAGAAAACGGATAGACTCAGATAAGCGGTAATTATTGGCGAAAATCACAAGATAATGGAATAAACGGGCTTTGTCTTGTCTTCCGAAATATCTTGCATTCCTCCTAGATAAAGATTTTACATTTCTTTTAGACTATGGCTCATTGAGTATTTCTGTAAGTAACTCCTGTTCTTCAGTCCTTTGACGATTTTATAGTAATTTGAACGCAGAATTAACACGCATGATTAACACGACAGCATGAGCAGCTTGAGTTCAAATATTTAAAAAATTAAAGAAAGTATCTTCCCATTTCCTGGGGAATTCACCAAAAATTTAGCAGATTTTTCAGCATCACTCGCTTTCTTCAATGTTTTGTGCACTACTTTTGTACAGATTCAACAGTAGTGTGGTCTCGTATGTGATGGGATGTGATAATATTTCCGAATTGGGAGTATGTTCTATGGGAATAAAAGTTGTGAAATTAGTGGCGAGGAATGGTATAATAGAAACACAATCAATTGATGGATTCGGGTTCGAATCCTGAGCACTCCCATCTTTTCTTTGCAATTTAAATTCTTACTTAATTATTGGAAGAGAAATCTTCTCATATTTGTTATCTAGTGGTATGGTCTGTTTTTAGGGCCGGCCATGAACTTATCCCCGAATATGAACCTCATATAATCCTCAGGTAGAAGGGTGTAAATCGATCCCTTGAACTTGCCCCCAACATTTGGGACACGTCGATAATCCTATCCTTGATTTTGTCCCCAACTATAACAGGTAGAAAGAAACCTAGCCTTTACAACGGAATTGAACGTTTAAGATTTACTCAATATTGTTAAATCTACTAATTGGATTTGTCCAGGACTTAAGCATTTAAGATTTACTTAAACTGTACAAAGTAAGCTTTACGACGAATTGAACGTTAAGACGTACCCATTACTCTTAAAAGAACAACTATGCCACCATTGCTTGAATGTTGAACTTCATATCGATTCATTCTTAAAGTCATTACCGGATTTGATACAAATACTAATGCAAACCAAAATATTTGCATTTCTGTCATTTTTATTAGCTCTATATTTTCAAGCGAAATATAGGGAATACTTCAAGAAAATTCGCGCGCCGAAAATAAAAATATAATTCAAATTTTTCATACTTCAATTACACTCTATGATACCCTATATACTCGAAATACCTTGGAATATTTTTGAAATTTCTAATTTGTTTAAACTTCATGTAGAGAGGTAGTCTACCCTTTTCGGCACCTTCTAGGCTAGCTTCCCCTTGAAGCTTTGCAACCGAACTTCAAATCACCTTGTATATCTGCCCTCCCTCTCCCTCAATTGGTCTTGTCTGAGCCATCCCGCAGCAGAACCATCTCAAGCAAAGTGGGTGTAAATTAGTTAGGTTAGGTTATAATAGCTCTGTAAATTTTGATACCGCTTGGTTTCTTTAAAATAAGTGTTTACATTTAAGTCGTCTCTAAGATGTTTGCGATATGGATTACCATTTATAATTGAATCAATCGGATTTTACGACTGCTTACGTTGATATAGGGATCTGAACACAATAACAAAGCTATCGTCACGGCCATCTTTTAGGTTTTCCAGTATTCACAAACTTTCGAAATAGCACTTAAAACTTGAGAGTTGGTCGTAGAAGGAACCAATTTAGGGATGTCTACTTTTCATAATGACAAATCACAAAAAAGACAACATTTTGTCGATAAAATAATAAAATAGAATTTGGGGTGGTTAGCCCTTATTACTGGGGGTGCGAAACTTTGGCTGTACCTATGCGCAGTCCTACTAAACATGCACACAAAGTTTGGTAAGAAACCGTCCAACCGTTTTGGAGGAGTTCGGTACTAAGCTGACACGAGAATTTTATAGATATAGATAGAAGATAGATTGCACTGAAAATTGAATAAAAACAATTGAGTAAATTTATTTACCTAAAATATCAAACATTTATGTAAACTAGAAAAGCTTCATTTAAATTTGGCGCTTTAAACAGTGACGTTAAAAAATTGTGTATCGGGTAACATCGTATCCAGCATTCCAGTAGAAGTCATTGTGCAGGAAATTTGCGAGCTGGTATGTACCTAGTTATTTATAAGTCAGCATTTACCATATCACTAAAAAAGCTCCCCTTAAGTTGCTCCAAAGCGAGTTTACCACTGCGCCCTAAAACTCCTTCTTGTGTATACTCCGGCTCTAGTGCAAGTATCCGCACTGCTTCCTCCAATTTAGACGCGGCGTCGTTCAATTGAAACTTAAGCTCATCTTCTGTTATGATTGAATTCCGGTACAAATTCCTAGCTAGTAAAATCAAAGGCGCATGAAGCTCGTATAATATCAACCCTCGCGTTCGCGTATACCCAGGTTCAACAACATCAAGATTTTCGAGGATCTGCTTGCATAGCTCGACCTTCCTCTCGAGTAAGAGATCAGGTAGGTCTTCGATGACATAACCATCTAATTTCCCGTACATTTGTGCTAATGAAAGTCTCAACATTGTGTGATACGCATTCCTTGGATGCATCACACTCCGATACTTTCTATACAAGGTCTCTCTAACCTCTATAGCTTGTGAGGCTTCCACCACGTTAGCGTCTACTTTATCCAAGTCCATTTGTATAGCCTCGTACACTCTTCTAATAGCAGTGGCTCTAGTTCTAAACTCACAGTGGGTGCACTTCCACTCCGCTTCGAAACTCAATGCTTCCGTGGACAGAATCACCCCGTTATCGCATTTGGAGCATTTCAAGGTCCCCAGGTGAGTGCCCAACTCAGTAGGGTCTTGGCACCTAGAGCAGTCACATTGGAAATACTTAGATTCTTCTAGATAACCTCGCCGGACCAAGGTAGGGAGGATTGTATATGCGTAGCTGGAAAACAACTCTTCGTCCTTTTTCACTGAAACAGTACTTCGGCACTGTACCTTCAAGTCTTGAAATATGGTATGGGTTGTGTTAGTTACACAATTGTGGGATAGGATTGCTAAGGTTGGGTAGAGACATCGAATTGAGTACCCTCCATTGGGAGGGTGGGCTTCAAATGCATTCACGTCTAAAATCCCACAGACTCTGTGGATCAACTCCTCTGGAAACCTGCTTAATTTACAAGGACCTCTTAGGTACTCCACGATGTTATTTTGATTGAAGGCCCAGATTGGTTTATTCTTCCTGATAGTGCAGTGGGATGGCATATGGGAGACTTGGTCCTCCCATCGAGTTTTCTTCTGCTCTATGGATAATAACACTCTGAAACATTTTTTTATCGCGCTTATTGGGCTATTATTTTAGTACAATAATTAGAATACCTTAGAGGGGTAACGCACTCCAATTGTAAACAAATGTCGCTTGTGTCCTCCATCAATTGAAATTTAGCACCTGCTTCTGCAAATACTCGGCATTCGTTATCACTGTGAATGGGATTTTCCTCGCATTGTAGGTTACAAACGGGCCAAGTACATTTGCTACATTGATAAGTACAATCTACCGGGAGGTAACATCCTAAGCACATTGGTGGATGCCCTAAGGATATCATCAATCGACAAGAATCAAATTGTGAATGGTTAATACCGAAATCATGTTTCTCTTACCCGATTTGGGACCAAATGCGAAGGGTTCCTCTTCAAATAGAACATCTCCAGGTTGTAAGTCTTTAGATGCGACTGCATAGCGGCCAACTTTGTCATTTTTCAAGACTTTCAGGGAAGATTCAGTGGTAGACATAACTTTTTACTTCTGAATTAGTAGAAGATAGATTGTCTATTGCACTTCGATCCGAAATGTTTGTTTTCAATGCCGGCAGGTCTGTGGCATGCTTGCGCATCTAGATTGATACGAAAATAGCCCATGAGTGTTCTAAATTTAATGCTTCTAGAACGATATATGTGGTATAATGTATTCGAGCAGTTGGACGTCACATAAAATGCAATTTAAAGGTCGTTGAGTGAAATTTATAACTCCGAGATACATAAAACATTTTTAGGGTTAAAAAATTTATAGTTATATTTATATAAAGAAAATGAAAACCACACGAGTATCACCTCCAAGAAAGAAGACAGCTGAAGAGTTACAAACAAGAGGATTCTATTAGTTATTGAAGAAGACATTTCAAAAGTATCATTTCCAAAAACGCATCTACTAGGTTATAACAACAAGGAAGGCTGTTTATAAAAGTATGACTAACACTAACGAAGTCACTATAAGAGCATTGCCAAAAGAAGAAGCCCTTCCAATATTATCTTTTCTCAGGAAGAGGTCATCTCAATGTTATTTGGTGATTGAAGATTCCTTTCGAAGTTACGATCTTAAAAAGAACTTTCCTTTGGTAGTAATACATATTCATATCTTTGAAGAGAGGGTATCACGACTAACTGGATTTTTCTATGGAGGTTTCTTAAAGGTTATCACGATTCATTCCAAGGAAGGGGACACTTTAAGAAGATCATATTCAAGGTGTTCTTTTCCATGTTATCACAACCACACAATCAAAGAAGAAGATTCTAGAACCACTTCCAAAGAAGGGGTTACTTTAAGAGCATCATTTCCAAAGAAGATGTCGCTTCCAAACTGTCACTGTTAAGGAACAAATCAAGCAGGATTATCAAGTTGAATATTTTTTTCGCAAGTGATTTATTCCTTGGAAGCCATACCTTTGAAGAGAACATATTATTCCCAAGGATAAGGTTACTTCAAAAGCATCGTTTCCAAAGAAGAACAGTGTGTAAAGGGTATCACTTCCAATGAGGAAGTCACTGCTAGAGCAGCAATTCCAAAGAAGTGTTCTCTTGAAAAGTATAATATTCTTAGGGTCATCAGGTGGTTGAAAATGTCTTTCGTAATGACAACTTTGAAGTGACCTATTTTTGGAAGTCATATCTTTGAAGAGTGTATATGATTTCTAAGAAAGAGAGCACTTCTTCATTATCATTTGCAAGGCTATCTCTGCAAGGTTGCCACATTTATGGAAGAGCATTCTTCAAGGCTGTCACTTTTAAGGCCTACGTCACTTCAAAAGGTTCATTCCGAAAGCAAAACAGTATCACTTCCAATGAGGAGCTCACTGCTAGAGCAACAATTCCAAAGTTATAATTTTCTTACGAGAGCACTTCTAGAGCATCATTTCGACAGCTATATCTTCAACTCTTCATGAGTATCATTACTAAGTGATCTTGTCACTTCAAATTATCAAGAAGTTTAAATTACTAGTTGTTCAAATTAAGAGGTCATTGCAAGACCATCATTTCTCAAGAAGAGGTTCCTTCAACGTTATAACTTCTTCAGAAAACTTTATGTCAGGGTTGTCAGGCGTTTCAAGATTTCTATAGTAATAACTTCCTTGTCCTGACCTAGACCGTGGAAGCTATACCTATGTAGAGAGGATATCACTTCCGCGGAAGAGAGAACTTCAAAACTATTCTTCCCAAAAAAGAAGAACAGTCTACAATCGTATCACTTTCAGTTCCGAGGTTTCTACAAGAGCATCATTTCTCAAGGAGAGATTTCGTCAGAGTTATAACATCTTAGGAAAAGGTTATGTTACGGTTATCAGGCGATTGAAGATTTCTGTAGTAAAGCTACGTTAAAATGACCTAGTCCTTAGAAGCTATAGCTCTGTAGAGGATATCACTTGCCAGGAAGAGGGAGCTTCAAAAGAATTACTCCCAAAGAAGAACAGTCTACAAGCGTATCACTTTCAATTTCGAGGTCACTACAAGAGTATCATTTCTCAAGGAGAGGTTCCTTCAAATTATAATTTCTCAGGAACAGGTCATGACAGGGTTATTAGGTTATCAGATTGAAGATTTCATTAAGTGATCTATTCCTTGGAAACCTTGAAAGAAAGGGTATCACTTCCGAGGAAGAGGGCACTTCTACGGCTATATTTTCAAGGCCAACTATTCAAGGATACCATAATTATTATTTTCAACGTAAACGACTCTTCAAAATTATCATTGTTCATGATCAGGTCACGTCAAGGTTATAAAAGCCATACCTTTCAAGAAAGGATATATCATTCAAGGAAGGGGCAACTTGCAGTGCATCGTTTCTATAACTACCTCTTAAAGCTCATCACAATTAAAGAGGCGCACGTTAAAAGTGTATTATTGCCAAGGGTGAGGTCACTTCAATAGAAGAATACTGAAATATATTCCTTTCAATGAAGAGGTCACACCAAGAATTATCATCCAAAGAAGAGCACTTTTCAAAATTATCATTGTTCGGGAACAGGTATCTCTTCCAAGGGAGAGACTAAGTATTGTCTCATTTCCAAAGGCATCTCGTCAAGGTTATCACAATTAAAGAAGAGCACTCTTGCAAAGAATAACATCCAAGGCCGAGCAGCAAATGATTATCAAATGTTTGGAGATTAGCATATTACTCCCAAGGGTGAGATTACTTCAAAAGCATCATTCCCAAAGAAGAACAGTCTACAAAAGTATCACTTCCATTGCAAAAGTCACCGCTAGGGTTGTATTTCCAAAGGAGAGCAATCTAACCTAACTTTTGAAGAGAGACTATCACTTCTAAAGAAGATACACTTAAAGTGGATCATTTGCAAGGATGTCTACTCTGTAGAATTTTCTTGAAGGTTATCCCAACAAAGGAAGAGGTTTTAACTTTCAGAGAAGAGATTATTTCGAAGTAATTATTTCCAAAGACGAACAGTCTGCACTCCCTAATGCAGAGGTCGCTTCAAGACTGTCGTTTCCAAATATATTTCTTCAAGATTACCCTAATCAAAGAAGAGCACGCTACAAAGTATCCTTCCACGCAGTCACTTCAAGAATAACATTTCCAAAGAGATCTCGTACAGGTATCTCAAAAGCAGTTTTCAGAGTGAATTTTCTTAAAAGGAACAGTCTACATCTTAACCTTTTAATGAAGAGGTCACTTTAAGAGCATCATTTCCAAAGAGATTTTTTCAAGATTATCACAACCAAAAAAGAGGAGCCTGTAAAAGAATCACTTCCACGGAAATCATCACTTTAGGAATATCATTAAATACAACAAAAGAGAAGAACTCTACCAGGGTTTAATTTACAGGAAGAGGTCACTTCTAAGTATTTGTTTCTAAAGAAGGGCAGTCTACGCATCCAAATGACGAGGCCATCTCAAGAAAATCATTTCCAAAGACATTCAGTTCAAGATTATCACAACCAAAACTTAGGATCCTACAATAGTATCACTTGCACGGAAGAGGCCACTTCAAGAATATCATTTACAAAAAGATCTGTTGAAAGGTAGTACAATTTAAAACGATGGATTTACAAGGGTATCACTCCCAAGGAAGAGGTTACTTCATTAGCATAATTTGCAAAGTTATTCAAAGTCATCCCTTGTCAGAAACAGTAGTGATGACCTTGGGGAGGATATCATTAAGAAATAGGGCATGTCAATGGCACCACTTCCCAGGAAGAGTTCAGGTGAAAGATAGTAGATGATTGAAAATTCCTTTCAAAGTGCCCTCTTCCTTGCAATTAATAACTTAAAGTAACCTATTCTCTAAAACTAGCTAAAGGTAATAATGGTATAAATATTTTTAACTTCTCAGCCGATGTATTTTAAGACAATCCATAGTACAAAATTTCATATCGTAATAGCTATAAGCGCGTTGCTCACTAATGTCTTTTCCGCAAAAGAAGCAGCGCAGTGTGTAGGTACTCTGATCCACCTTCTTCTCAGATTCCGCCATTTTCTCTCTGTCAGAAAGTTGGAGGAACCGTAGACGAGCATTCTCTTCCACGTTTTCTGCTTGTTTGATTTTCTTCTGCTCCTTCTGCCGCTCGCGCTTTGCCTTCTTCTGAAGTTTTGCTTTCTGCTTCTTCAACTCGACGTCCTCGGGCGTTTCCGGCTCCTGGAGGGGAATCTGTGCTTTCCCGTAGTTGAATTTCAGAGGATTGTCTTGTGCGAACTGTTTGAAAATCGCTCGAATTTCCTTATTCCTTGTGCACGAATATGGCGTCTGATTGGCTGCGTTCTTCGTGCAAACGTCGGCGCCATGCGCGAGGAGGATGGAGATGATGGCTCCGCGGTCGTACTGAGAGCAGAAATGTAGTGGAGTATCCATACTGATATTCAACGGCATATTGATCACATCCGGATCATTGGTGATCATTTCTATGAGCTTCTGTTCATTGTTACTCACAATGTACTTCATAAGTGAAAGCTTGGCTTTTTCAATGGCCTGTAGCCGTGCTTTCTCTTGTTTTTGTTGAATTTTGTGTGCAAGGTACTTCTTTGCCTTCTTGCTCATGTTAGCTTCTTTAGTGTTGGCGGGCGAATCTGGCAACGAATCGCCGAACTCGCCTAGAATTTCTTGAAATGATACCACGACTGATTCCATCTTCAAAGGGGATGATCTACCCGAGGAAGAGGAACTGCCGCTGCCTTGTTTGGATGTTTTCGATTCACCGTCGCTCATGGGGTATGGTAACGGTCGAGTTGGAGACTTCCGAGGTTTTGAGCGGTCTATATGGGGTGAGGTTTGTTTCTTCTTAGCTGAGTCTCCATCTAGGACTTCTTTAGGTATGGTGTGAATTGAATCTACAGACGTACGATACAAGCATTATAACACAGTGAGATAATCTGAGGTCAATTAATCTGCGCATAATGAAAATTTTCATTCAGGGAGCTAAAAATACGTAGAATTTCTACAAAAGAAGTACAGCTCAAAACCTCAGCTGGTTTATGCAGAATAAACATTTACTCACCATAAACTGTAATGTTTGTCAAAGTATCATGGACGCGTCGCACTTCTTTCATAGTAGGTCGCCGGGTGGGAATGGGAATAATCTTCAATCTGCTGTCCTTCTTGTAGAAGGCTGGAGTGTATCCTCCAAATAAAATATTCTTGTTGAACGGCCCAGGTGCTCGGTACATGACTACGCCGCACTTATCAAGCTCTTCGCTCCAACTATTTAGCAGCTCAGATACCTTGTAGTTGAACATGTGTTCGTTGTACCTTCGTAGGCCAGAGCCAGCACTCTTCGGGGCATTTGCACTCTTGTTGTCCTTGGAATACTGTGTTCCCCCTTGTCCAGCTCGTACAGTATATGAGTGGAATGATTTATGCAACATTAAAGTCCCACCTTCATAGATTCCACCGGCGAAATGTCCACCTCCCATTAAAATTACGCACCATTTTGGATTCTTTAGCGTCTGGAGTGTTTCGTTCAAATTGTAGATTTCGTACTTTTTTTCTGCCAATAAGCAGCGGTGTATCACGAAGACCTTTGGTGAATTTGTGGCTATGTAGACGCGTGTTTTCTTGTATCCGACATACGCACTTGATTTACTTTCCATAAGAGATTCTGTATCGGAGTCGGAGCCGGAAATACTTGATACATCTATAAGTTAGTCAATAAATAAAAAAAGTAGTTTTCTACATTTTTATGCTTCTTAGCAAATTGTAGAAATTGTTAGCAATTTTTAGGAATTCTTAGAAATATTTAGAGATTTCTAGGTAGAAATTTTCAGGCACCTTTACAAGATATTTTTCAGTCTTTTGGGGAATTCTTAAAATTTGTAGTCATTTTTAGCAACTTTTAGGCATTTTTAGAAATTTCTAGACATTTTCAGGCATATACAGGAATATTTAGAAACTCAGATATTTTTTGGCATATTTAGAGATTTTTCGCAAATTTTTGACATCTTTAAACAGTTTCCGACATGTTTAAACATTTTTATGATCTTATATTTATATATTTTGACAACGTTTCAGGAATATTTAGAAAGTTTTAGACTTTTTTTAGAAAAGTTTGGACACGTTTAGACAGTTTTCTACATCTTTATGATTTTTAGAAATTTGCAGTCACTATTAGCAATTTTTAGGAATTCTCAGAAATTTTGAAGCGTTTTTAGTCATTTCCATGAATATTTACGGAGTTTTAGAAACTTTTAAACACCTATAAACAGTTTTCAACATGTTTAGACATTTTTAGGATTTAGTTCTTGTTTTTAGACAGTTTTAGGAATATTTAGAAATTTCTAGATATTTTTACAGATTTTTAGGAATGTTTGGACACCTTTACGCAGCTTTCTATATTTTTAGAAAATTATAGATACTTGCAGTCGTTTTAAGCAATTTTTAGGACTTCCTAGAAATTTTTACACATTTTTAGAGAATTTTGGAAAATCTTATGCTCTTTTTAAGAATTTTTAGACATTTTGAGGCATTTCTAGGAATATTTAGAAAGTTGTCGATTGTTTTAGAAACTTACAGACATTTTTAGGCATATTTAGATCATCTTTTGACATGTTTAGACATTTTTACGATTTTTAGAAAATTTTAGAAATTCGCACTGATTTTTACTAACCTTTAGGAATTCTTAGAAAGTTTTAGACATTTTTTGACATTTCTAGGAATATTTAAAAAGTTTTGGTTAGTTTCAGAAACGTTCAGACATTTTTAGGGATTTTTATAAATTTTCTTACAGTTTTAAACGGTTTTCGATATTTTTACACATTCTTAGGACTCTTAAAATAAAATTTAGAAATATTTAGTCATTTTTACTTATTTTAAACATTTTTAGAAATTCATAGGAATATTTACGAAAACTAAGACAGTTTTAGAAAATTTTAGGCTCTTTTTTTTGGAATTTTTAGGCATTTCTAGGAACATTTAGAAAGTTTAAGATAGTTTTAGAAACTTGCGGACATTTTTAAACATATTTAGATCATCTTTAAATAGTTGTCGACATGTTTAGACATTCTTAGAATGTTTAGAATATCTTAGAAATTCGTATTCATTTTTAGCAACTTGTAGGAATTCTTAGAAACTTTCAGTTATTATTAGGCATTTTTAGAGATTTTTGTGAATTTTCCAACACCTTTAAAAAGTTTTCGATATTTTTACAAATGACATTTTAATTTTTTTAGAAATCTATAGTCATTTTTAGCAATTTTTAGGAATTTTCAGTTATTTTTAGAAATGTACAAAAATATTTAGAAAAACTTTACAGTTTCAGTAAATTGTAGAAAATCTTAGGCTCTTTTTAGAAATTTTTAGACATTTTCAGGCATTTCTAGGAATATTTAGTAAGTTTTAGATACTTTTAGAGTCTTAGACATTTTTAGGCATATTTAGATCATCTTTAAATAGTTTTCGGCATATTTAGACATTTTTGGATTTCCAGATAATTTTAGAAATTTATTTTTATGTTTAGATAGATTTTTTGGAATATATAGAATGTTCTAGACATTTTTAGGCGTTTTCAAAGGTTTCCTCCTTATCCTCCTACTCAGCTTTACAGATTTACCCCATGTAATCCAATAATATAGATGTATTCACGGCAACAACATTTAATAAATGATGGCTAATTCTGACTTTCCAAAATATAATTTGGATGATCAAAATACATGAACATACCATCATTCTCTTCAAACTGTCTCTCGGTGACAGACGGCATTCCACGAAGATTCTTGTTCAAATTATAACGATGCCAGTCCAATTTATAGTGAAGTCGCTGTGTGTCGACATCATCGAAGGTTGTCTTACAGTATGAACATTTCAGCGCTGTTTTATCAGCGACAAATTTCTGTTCTTCGCGCTGTCTCTCAGCCAGCCAGTCCTTGTATGACATACGCTTGTTTCCTTCATTATCTGAATACTCCAACAAATGTGGCTGGGCAGCGATTAGCTCACAAAATTGTGTATCATAAACCTTAATTACTTCCATGTTTGGGATCAACTGCAGCAAAAAGAAGATGTAACAGCTATGCTATCGAAGAGATTTATGGAATTGTGCGATGGCGGGACACGCAGCGAATTTTGATTAGGAGTGTGATATGGGTGCAATAGGCTCAGTTACATAACTGAATGATTGACGCATGCAACAATCCGATTATAATTTCATTTGTTAAGTGCCAAACACTTGAATGACGCAAAGGAAAACAAAACTTTTTCGACGCAGTAAATTTATTTATATGCATCCATACTCCTTAAGAGTACTACAGTTAATGTAACTCCTTAAAATATCTTGATTGGATTTGTGTCTCTTTAACAATGGAACCAAGGCCCATATATAAAATTCCGTGGTTATGGACTTCACGCTTATATTAACAATAATTTGCTTTGTTTCAACATAACCTTCAAATAATGTATTGCAGTTTTGCGGCTTAAAGGAATTGTGTGGTATGCTAGCGACATCTATCGGTGAACTTTTACAACAGATCGCTGCTTAACGAGTTTCTGAAATAACTTTTGTGCATATAATCGTCTTATTTATGTTATTGCCATTCAACTAAAACACAATCCCACTTTAAAATATTAACATAATAATACTAGTAAATAAATATTAGTCACTCTATTATAAAAACTACTTCCAGGAGATATCAGTCTAGTCTTACGACGAATATTGTATACGCATTTCATTTGCGTACATGTAGTAAGTCACTGTAACGCCAATCATGATTGCAAAGATGTAGCTCAGGTGAAATACATGTCCAGATGCTTTCCTAAAAACAACTCATGTGAATTCAATCGAATTTACTAATTATATTCTTCAATATTAAGAAGTTTAGTAGCAAAGTGTCATGAAACTGTAAGCATAAAACAAAATGTCTGCTAACAATTCTGTCGACAGTCGAAACGTCGGAAACAGTCGGATACACTCGAATTGTCATACTGTCATAAAACAAATGGCAACGCTGTACACTGCGTTAATTTACTCTCATCCATTATTAATTCATAACTTTATTACTAAGCACTGCACTTACTTGATTTTTTGAGGTGATAATGGTGTCGGTGGATGCACACCGGGCACATCAGAATCTAGATACACAGTCACCCATGTGATGTAAGTCGCCAGCAGTCCACTAATGATAGGCAACCAAATACTGCTGTACTTCACGCTGTTTTCATAAACGTGTTTAAACATAAGCTGGCCATCGTCACTTAACTGGTCCACTTTTGCAAGTCTAGTTTCAATGAGTTGTTCTCTTATTGCATCTCCTAAAACCAAAGTACCAAACATAGACGACAAATCTGAGTTGACTTACTAGAAATTATCGGATGGTACTTACCGTATGTGTACAGTAGTTTCGCGACGATTACACCACACGAGATGAAAATTCCGCATATTGCCCAGCGTTTCTCGTTGACATAAACATCGTCGCTCACATGTTTCCCCATATAAATGGCCGACATCGCGTCGAACGCGTCGAAATTCAACGACGTGAAGAATCAAAGAAAGGTATATGCGCTTACCTTATGTTAGAAACGGACCGGATACTCAGAAAACTGTGTATTGGACTATTATTACATGAGTTGCACTAGATTACGAAAGTTTGGTTGTGATCCAGTGATCCAGTCAGAAAAGAATCTAGTGCTGTCTCGTACTGTCTAGTCTAGGTAGCGCGTGTAGTGTGGATTTGGAAGTAGTAGGGATTTGATTTTGACGTGTTTGACAAGGTACCAACTGCTTTGTTTTACTACATAAAAATTCCCTTATTATGTATTATGTATGTCTTAATAAGTAACGATTATAAAGATTTATTAATATTTATATTATCTACTAACCTTTATGTCCTTTATATATAAGTTTTAAATGCTTACTTATAGATGTGAAATGTGTGAAATATATTTCCACTTCTCACATGATCAGGACGCATGCGCATTCCGGATTATGAGCCTCTGACGACACGACCTTGGTGGTGACCTCCCTCCTCTCGCCGAATTCGATCGCGTACTCGGCGTACTCGTTGTCGGCGTCTCCCCGCGCCCAGTTCCATCGCTTACGCTTACAGGTGTGCTGCGCGATCTAGCAGGCCTAGCAAGCTTAGCAAGCAATGCCTCGTAGTCGTTTATGACGGATGTTTAGTGCGAGTCAGACGTTTTACATCGTCAGCGGCGTCAACAAGTGTACCGAGTCTCTCTGACAGAACTCAAAAGCGAGTGCGAATAAACGTGATCAGCAGCCAAATTCTCCGTGTGGCCACTGTGGAAAGTGCGCGTGTGCGCTGGCCGCCGTCGCCTGCATTTTCACCTCGCACAATGGCACGCCTAGGACACAACGCTCTCTTCCTGCTAGTCATTAGCCTCACTTTGTTTGCCGAGGTAAGTGTGATCATTAATATCAATGCAAAATATGCGCTCTGTGTGCAGATATTTTGGTGAAATGCGTCTGCGCGCGGCCATGTTTCTTTAGACGCGGAGGGAGTAGCAATACCGAAATTGCTGTGTTGCATTCATTACTCCAGTGAGTTTGCATTCATACTGAAATTCTTAAATACTTGAAAAAAACTAAAAATTTCTAACGTAGACAGTTTTTATCTAGACAATAAAAGATAACCGGTGATATAAATAATATCTTTGTTGTACAAATATGTAAGTTAACCCTAGATAACATGTCATGACATTTAACCGGAAATACCCGAACTTATCTTTGGAAAGTTCCACTTTGAATCATACGAATACCTAAAATACACTGAACTATTTTTTCATTAAAAAGTTTTAGCCTGTAGTTTGTAAAATAACACAAACAACAATCGACGCAAAAACTAATTTTATCCTGTAAACAGGACACTCGGATAACGTAGCGCGCAATTTGTTTCGCTAATGACGCGTTTCATCACATTATCAGACCCACAATCAGATCTATTTGATTTGCTAATTTTACGTCTCGTTCATTGCAACACAATGAATATCCTGGCCACCTGTGCGCTTATCAGATTTTATAACTCCATGTTGGTTCATATTCATTTGTGTGTATTAATGTGCGCGCAGGCGAGAGTGTTGTTAGAAATGTTCCAGTTCATTGTTTTTGTTATTGCTGGGTATTGTCGATGGTTAGTGGTGATATGGTGATAAGAGTATGTTCCATACACGTGTGGAACAGTTCTGGAAATTTTATGCGTTTTAATCTAGTTCAAATAATCAGTTATTAGTTGTATTAATTTTGAAGTTCGTGAGGACTGAAAAAGGTTAACAAACTGAATTAAAACCTTCAGCATCAATTTTTTAAGGGTCGATTGTGGGACTGCTATTTTACAAATTAAATTATGTGTATACTTTTTAAAACAAAATATAAAAAAAACACGATCTTAATCTACAGTGGAATCCGGATATAACGCGATTCAAGGGACCGGGCTAATTCCGCGTTATAACCGAATTCGCATTATAAGGAAACCAAGTTTATTCTACTACTTTTTTATGTCAAAATTTAAATTTAT
>JAODVP010178280.1:0-17636 GCA_025400035.1 Tetradonia laticeps
TTTCATAATCTACATTAGATTACCTAGGGAAGTACATAGCGGTTTTGGAAAATATTCATTTTTGTAGATTTCGTGAACATTTGAATCGATATTTTTACACTGTTGTCGGAAAATAAAGAGTAATTCATTCATACTAACTGTAAATATTAATTTATTGAAATGTCGCTATGTACTTCTGTGAGGTTAAGGATTGCAAAGCAAACAGTTAAGTTTTGATTAATATAGAAAAATAATGTAGGCTAGAAACCCTCTCTGACGTTCACTTGATATTGCACATGTTTTCTATTTTCAAAGTACATTTGAATTTGAACTTTGCAAAATAGAGTCAATAGAGTCTCTTCTTTACCACGCGCGTTTTGACGTGGCCGGCTATCCTTTATCATCTTCTCAGCACCACCTATCGAGACGTGTGGGGCGAATTTACGCCTTGCCCTGATTATTACACAACTCGCACACATCCCGATTGCGTGGCGCTCATAAGCCGCGGGCCTGACTTTTCACCTCAAGTTGTCGTCGCGGTTCTCGTTAAACAAATAAATACATCTATATAAATTATTAATTAAAAAATAGTAATAGTGATTATTATAAGCTGCTACATTGAAAAAAATTATTTAACGTTTTCATATGTGTCTGTCATAATTTTCTGATAAGTTCTAATCCGCTTTATCGTCAATACTTCCGAACCGTCAGGCCGCGCGACCAAAAATAAAAATATAATTCCAATTTTCCTAAGTCCAATCAAAGTTGCAATTTATTGAAGTTTCTCAATTGTTTAACTTGTATAGTGCCACAAAAACACAATTTAACGAAATATATTATATATATTATTATTAAAATACAATATACAAAATAGATATCATTTAATAATTATAGCATGAGAATACGTTGACAATGCCTTAACGTATTCAAAACGCGAAATAGCACCACCCTATTCGACCTTTTCTTAGTAGCTCGACATAGTTTGCAATTTCTGCTGGGAAGCTCTCTTGTCTTTTCCAAATAGAATTTGGCAAAGGTCTAATCGTAATATAGAGTGAAGCATAATCACTTAAAAGCGTTGTGTGGGTTAGGTTTCTTTTTACCTGCGGCTCGGTGTGTCAATTTTCATGGTCATCAAATGTCCCTTTCTTAAATCCGTCCGTCAATTAATTTCTTGACCGAAGGGATGCCATCGGCTTATAAATTTTGCTAGGGTCAGAACTTGTGTCAATTTTCAAATCCCAGTTCTACCTGTCCCTTGGCCCTACGCAAGTCGTTTTTAACAACTTAAATTGCGCCCAATTATGAATTCCCAAGTCTGTGTACTTTAGAAATTTAAGTGAGTTGTTGTCAATGAATTGCGTTCAGTATCACCTAGCCCATGGCTCTTCAACCTGCGGCCCTCCGCAAATTTATTTTGGCCCTTATGATGCAGCAGACAACAGTTTTGTATTCTTATCATCGCATGAGTTCATAACGGAAACGCGTTGTTTTATGACTATGACTAGCAGAAATAATTCAATCATTAGCAGTTAGAGGGAAGTGCAAATAAAACGTTAGCTGCAACATATAATGTCGGAATGTCGGCGTTCTGAACATAAATAAGAACAAAGATGTAATTCGAATGTGCTTGCGTGGTGGACCCAATTAATGGTCGATCATCCGAATTTTTGGTTATCCGAACGGGGTAGGTCCCAGTTAGTCCGTATAACCGGAGTTCTACCTATCTTATCTTTTCCGTAAATAAATACGTTTCTTGACAAGAATTCTTGTTATTGATGCGAATTTCTTGTCTCGTCTTGATATCAAAAATTACTTTTTGTTTTGATCTTCTCTTGAAATCAAGACAAGATCGTGAATCCTTCACTCCTGCTGCAGAACTCGAAAATTTTGAAAATTACGACATAAAAAAATCGGTATAAAAGCTTAATTATCGATTATTTTCTATCTTTCATTGATTACTTTCTGTCGATTATATTCAACCTTTATTACAGATTATTGGAGAAATAGATGTATTTAGAAATGGATTAATACAAGAAATAGAAAATTAAAATGATCCATAAATCAAAAAAATCATCACTTTTCTTAATCACCAGAGCGGTAAACAACAATCTCGAATTTCAATACATTCATTAATTACCTAATCAAGTATATCATTTAATTACCGCCTGAACTACACACATAACCTGCAGCGCAATTGTTTGCCTAATCAGTAAAGAGCATTTTTCCATCGGCATGTTTACTAATCACTTCAGTAACCACAACAGCAATAACCCGCCGGTTCCGGCTATCGCACAACACGCACGCACCGTCGCTTGTTGCATAATCCGCGCGGAAATAAAACTGGCGCAAATATGCACAGTGGTGGTAGGTAAATGCTGCACGGTAAACAATTCGAGCGCATGGCGCTGTAAATCATTCACAGGACCGACATCGACACGATGTGCAACCATCGACGACATTAATAAATCATGCATGTATTGAATCGCATGTTAATCTTGTTGCACAGCCTCATTTCCTGCCAACATTTGCGCCGGCTGCCAACAATCCATAGCGAACAACAAGAATGGATGCCAATCACAGAAAGTTCCATTTTGCAAACGGGGAAAAAATTCGCCAAATGGAGTTTTATGCAAATCAATACGCGGACGTGGGAAGAAACGGAATTCTCGAGAGGACACCACTCTCATCCTTTTATCGTGTTACATCAATGACACCACATAAGCCGCAGAGATGGCGCTGGCACTCGGCGTTGCCATGGCGACCTGCCTCTCATCGCGTACATCCTGCGGCGTTGTCTGTTCGCTTGCCGCTTCGCGATGCATGAATCGTTTAATTAATGGACTTGGTGCGTGTCGATCGACCCATTGCCGGCGGCGAAAATTGTTCACAAATGAACCAAATTGGAGAGGAACAACTTTTTTTTTCGATTTGTTCATTACTGACTTAATCGATTTTTCGATTAATAAATCGAAATTAATCGGCTTTCTTTTTTCAAATAATAGACTTTCCGATTAACCAAATTTTAAAATACACAATTGTTTTTTAGATAGTCGATTATTTGAAAGATCGATTTATCCAAACATAATTTTCTATAATCGATTTTCAGATAATCGATATTTAAAAGCATTGTTTGTTTCAGATATTGATTTTTCGATTAAACGAGTTATAAATAATTATTTTTTCGCAAAATCGTTTTTTCAAATGTATTTGTATTTTCAGATAATTGATTTTTAAAATAATAGTTTTTTCCAATAATTGTTTTTTCCAATAATTGTTTTTTTTAGATAATCGTTTTTTCAGTTGATCGATTTTCCAAGTGATTGTTTTTTCAGATAATCGCGTTTTTAAATAATCGATTTTTCGATTATTTGTATTTTCAATTAATTGTTCTTTCGTTGTTCTTTAAATCATTTTTTAAATAATTATTTCTTTGGATAAACGTTTTTTTTTAATACAGTAAAACCTCCCAAATGTGGATACCGGGACCCATCTCAAGTGTCCACATTTGGGAGTGTCTACAATTGAGAGATGGAATATATTATTTGCGCAAAGAATTTAATTAATTATTTTGTACTTTTTATAACAATTTAGAATAATGATGATTTATGGGATGACGAATGAGTCATCCTGAGGTAAAAAAGAAAATCTCACTAATTATATTTTTTCGCACGCAAAATTCTTCTACAGCAATATTAACGCACTTTTTGTGGTGGATCGTGAATGTCCAATGTAGTTTAACGTGTATTTTCTACAATTTGGATTCGGGGCGTGTGGACCACTGGGCGATATATTTTAATGGACTTGCAAATCTAACTGTATAACAAGGCTGTGTGAAATGTGTGCAGAGTTCTCGATTCGCTGAGTATTTTATACTTTTTTTTTAATGTTTTCTAAAAACAGCAATATTACAGTTCCTTATTATTCAACAAGGTTTATTTTATCAATAAAACATTTCAATGAAATTATTGAAATATCCTTGAAATTCTTGAAATTAGACTAATGGATGTTGCTAGGCCCATGAACCCTGCTAACTGTTACATGTTCGCCGTAGTATGGGACAATTAAGACAAAAAAAAGTTTTGGAAAATTGCGTTATTTTCGGTTTTGTTATGGGTGTAGTATCTGCCTGACTGGTGGTAGACAATGCGTTTACTGGGGTTGCCAGGGGAACTACGGTCCTGGGTCTTAGAAATGAAAACTTCTAACCTCCGTGGTTGCAGTACTCCTCCTGCAAGGGAGTTAGTATAATGGGCCCAAACCTGAAGGTGGCCACAGTGCTGGCAGATAGTTAGACTGGCTTTTCGACTGATAGTAAAAAGGGGTGTAGTAAAAATGTTGAAATTTTTATATGCTGAAGACAGATGGTTAGGTTAGGTTAGGAAGACAGATGGTTAATCTGGTTGTTATAAAAAATAGAATTTTTAGACTTAAAACAAAGTGATAAATATTTGTCAAAAATGGTCCCATAATTCCCCAACATACTTTATGGCCAAAATCGAGTGCTATCATAAGAGTGGTAGCAGCTTGCGCACCGTGGACTAACCAAAATGCATTTGTTGTTGTGAAAGAACATCATCTAACCCTTATGTGACTAATCGAAATAAATGACAGTTCCGTACACTGGCAACCAAGGGTTGGACAATAAAAGAAATACTGTAATTAAAACAGAAGACAAGAAAAAAATATTTGGTGTTGTTCCAGTCCAAATGCTGTACATTTGCTGTGCAAACGTGGAAAATTCCGGACAATACAGCACAATTCCGTACGAGTGGTGAGCCTAGCCCAAGTACACATACATCCACATATTTTGTAGCTTTGCGTGGACACTTCTCCAGTCGTTATACTTCATTTCAGATTGTCGATTTTTTGCTGCAGCACTAAAAATTCACGAAAGATGTTTGTTATTCCCCTCATGAGAGCGGCATATATCAAAGAAATACACACGTGTTTGGCGGGATCTTCTATTCCTATAGTATTATGTGTTTGTAAGTCAGCCAAAGTAGAAACTACCGCATAGATAACTCGTTTTTGCTTTTTCAAATAATCGATTTTTTGATTAATTTTTTAATTTTCACATAATTGTTTTTTTAAATAATTGTTTCTTCAGATTTAGGTTTTTTGAAATATCCGTTTTGCAGATAATCCATATTTCATACGATTGTTTTTCCAAATATGTATGTAATTTTTTTCTGATAATCGAGTTCTTAAAGAATCCATTTTTCGATCAAACGAATTTTCAAATAATCGTTTTTTTTAGATAATCAAGTTTTCAAATAATTAATGCGAAAAAAAACTATTATCAGAAAACTCGATTATTTGGAAAATTGATTATCTGAAAACAATTATTTGAGAAAACGATTATCAGTAAAAACGATTATCTGAAAAAACAAATACAATTAAGTGCGTTAACGTGCGCTTGGTTTGTTGCTCCCCAAAAACTTAGTATTTGGTAGAATTAAATAAATTGATATGAATGTAATGAGTTATCGTATTAACTTTTTTTAAGTTTCTTCCTATGTATTTTCTTAATGATATGATTAATTTTTACTTGCTATCGTATCTGATTTTTTCATATATGTACGCAGTTTCACTATGAAATTTTTATATCCATGGGTAAGTCTGAATTCGTTAAAGTGCGCTTCGAATATTGTGCGCATTTGAAAAATCGATTATCTGAAAAACAACTATTTAAAATAACAATTATCTAAAAAATCGATTATTAGAAAACTAGATTTTGTGAAAAAGGTATTATTAAAAAAAGAGAAAGATAATCCGAAAAATCGATTATTTGAAATAGTCTTTTTTAAAATATTCAATTTATCGATTTTTTAAATAGTCGTTGTGTTTATTCTGATAAACTATTTTTCGAATACTCTATTTTCCGATTAATTGATTTTGCGATTACTCGATTTTTCCTTTCAACTCAGAAAATGTAAAAAATATCCAGAACTTTGTTAATTTGAACCATGTCTGATGATTTGTTTGCTTCTCTTGTTTGAAAATGTTGTAATTTTAGGTTATTGCATACTAGAAGCACAAGTGACACGAGGACATCACAAAAATAGCGGCTGCAATAAAATTAAAAATACGCAACGTATTTACGAGCTCCACTTAGATAAGTTACGTGAACGCGCTGCATAATACGCTTATTTGCACGCTGAGTGCAACGCACTTGAAACTGCAATTTAATTTTGCGCCTCTTAATTACGCTGTTATTATGCTGCATTGATGTTGCATGGAAGATCCGCGTTTGCACTGCATCACACAATATTAAGTGCGCGCGGCTGACATTTAGGTTAACATAATATTTGCTTTAGATTCATGGGACATGCAAAATCATTTAAGTATAATTAACATATTATATGTACCTATGTTGCACAGAGAATTAATAAATTTGTTATTGGTATGCAAGTCGTAGGAAATTGTTGGTTTATTAATAAGTTGGTTTTTCGATTAAGCCTATTTTTGAGTAGGGGAAGCTGGGAACGGTTGAAACAATTGCACTTATTTCATTCATAACTTTACTTCTTATTCAAACAATACAAAACATGCATTAAATGAAAGAGCATTTATTTGCCAATGAGCCTCGTGAGTTTAGTTGTAACTGTAATCTGTTTACAGTTCCCAACCCAAGGATTAACAAACTTTCAGTTGATTATCTTATCGGTTATTTTAAAAATGATCAAAAATTCAATTTGTTTATCGGAATACACGAGGTACACTTTAATAATAAAATGCATGCCAAAAATAATGAACCACGCAATCTCTACTAAAACTTTATCACTCTTTAAGTGTATACAATCTGACGAATGAGGAAATCCGTTCACAAATTCAGTGCATATTAAAATTTTCTCACAACATAACCGTCTTTTTAAAAGGCTAGAAGAGACATAAAATTTTTAATTGCTTTCTAAAATTAATCTGGTTTATATGCCAGTATAAAATATCGCAAAAGCAGAGACAGTAAAGATTGTGCTCAGTAAACACACAGTTTGTTTAAGAGCAGGAAGATAGAAGGAGAGAGAAGCGATTAAAAATAAATTAGAAACACGATTAGGGCCGCCAAGAGGAGAACTGCAAAGTTGTGTGCATCTCGGCTTTTATGTCTGGTATTACTCGCGCCCTGTCGCCCTGTTAAAACACTTATCTTCAGGCGCTTGCTTGTTAGAGGAAAGTTGTAATTGTAAATTAAAAATGAATAAGACAAAGTTTGTATCAAAGCTGCGGGACACAAACTGAAAATAACAGCTTAACTAAGAGGAAGTTGGATGTGGCTGATGTTTTATAATAGATTTTAATCAGAAAATAAAGTATTAATTAAAAACGCAGTTCCAGATTGCGGTACGTTTCCCCGCGTCGCACTCCTTTCCGTGCCGGGCGTGCTGAGTCATCATTTTTATTGTGTGAAATAGGTTCTTTGCATCTTCAGGTATTTAATGCTATCAGAGCCGGGCAATAAGTGGGTGCCACGTTTTGCGATGCCATTTGGTAAATCCAAGCCTTGATTTCGTTACATTTATTACCTCCCTATATTTCAATTTGATTGACATATTCGGGTCAATATATGACATTGTAAACCTCGATATATGGCAAAACGACTGCGCTATCCCCTCCACTTCGCAAGATGTGTACCGGTCCTCATTTATCTAATGAATTCTTACATCTTTTAGCTATTTTGTTATATAATTTAAGTTTGGATATAGTAGATGATGATTCAAACCTAGAATGTTAAACCTGAGTTAGTTATCACTAGGTTTTAAAGTAGGCACACAGCATAACTGGACCAATTTTCTATAGTAATAATTCTTTTTCTTGTTGCACCCGTTTTTTAGATTTACCTCTCAAGAAATCTAGACGTATTCTCGTCAAAACCTTGAGTAATTATAAGTTCACAATATCTACCTATTTATTAATTATTCTTGCGCAGGTTGTAAATATTAATTACTTATGGCAAAAACAAATTAGTCCTTAACTTAAATCAAAAAAGTTCAATAAGAGTTTTCGCTTTGTAAACTTTCGTAAGGTAATTAAAAAAGTTGGAGTTTTACGTTGGGAAGTAAATAAAGTTGCCTATGTTAAAAAGAAAATAAGAATATAAAATTTACAGCAGTTTCTTACGCGAGTTTAACATACATACTGTGTCGACGTCTTGTTTTAAACATGCGCATTTCACAGTTGTGAATTGCATCCAATCAAATTAACCACCCCAAATGGAGCGCACATGTTCGATGCGAGCATCAGCAATGCATGACAATGATCGCAGCCGCGTGCGATCCCGGCGGAAATAAAAGCGCGATAGTGATCGCCTTCTAATTGCCAATTTGTTAAATTGGCGTGCGTGCACCGCATCCCACGTATTTCGAACCCAATTCGGCAGCGGCATAAAGAGGAGCCAGTGAGATAAACGAATTTGATTACATGCGCCGCCGGATGCATCCAACTCTGACATTATGTGCCAGCTATGCGCTCGCATATGACGCGAACCATTCAGATATTAATGCAAGTGAACGCACATGGTTAGTATTTATGGTTTGGCCGCACTTGCTAATTGTTATTGCAGTTATTGAACAGTGATTGCAACCATCAAGCAATGGTCAACCGTCATGAATAGATATTGAAAATTATGTTTCAATGAATGGTTTTTCAAAAAAAAAAAAACAAAAATTGAAGTAATGTCTGTTGATTGGATACATTTGCTAGGTACTTTATTAATTGATAATAAATAATACTGAATGATTGCTGCAAATTTGATGATGCTTTTATTAATCGATTTTTCGATTAATATTTTCTTCTTTTTTAACATTCTTATCAGACGATTTTCGGATTATGAAAATGATTTTCAAAAATTGTGTCGATGTACAAACTTTTTGTTTTTCTACACTTCGATTTTTTGTCCGACAATTTTCGATTATTTGATTTAGTGATACATATTTCCATTCTTCCATTACTCGATTCTTTGACTTTTGCAAGTTTTATAACATTTTTAGGCGTCTATTAATCGGTGTAGGGATATCTAGATAAAATATAAATTTATGTGTGGTACAATTATTTCTATTAATTTTTTCGATTGTTCAGTTTTTGAATTATTTATTCGAAAGTTTTATTTTTCTACTTATCGATACAAATCTATGTATTTCGAAAATCAATTAAAGAATGTATATGTTAATCATAAGAGTTTGGATTAATAGGTTATATCACAAAATATTTTTCAAAATATCTATTAATCGATACTTAAATTTTTAAAACGATACAACATTTGTACCTGCCGTCGATTTTCGATTGTTTTTTCGGTCAAATGAGATTCTTAATGGATCTTGCGATATTTATATTGAGGCATTTTTCATTATCTAATTGATACAACCTGTATATAGATACACTAGATTTGTAATAATATCGTTTTTTTTTTTTATTAATCGTTTTAGTGATACTCCTATGATTCCATTGCTTTTTAATATTTCTATTAATAATTACGTAAAATTTCAAATAATCAACTAATTGACACAGTCTGTATATAGATATACGGAATTTGTAATAAAATCCTCTGACAATTTTCGATTTTTGTTTTTTTTTTTATTCGATATTGCGATATTTCTATTAAGTTAATTTCAATTATCCAATTAATTTAGATATTTTGTCATTAATCAATGCTTAAATACTTCTAATCTAATACACCCTGTATATAATATTGCAAAATAGAATCCGGGGTCCATTTTCAATGAGCCGATTTTCGATTAATTGATGCAGTGATATTTCGATTGTTTGATTTTTTAACAATATTTTTCATTATCTAATCGATTTTTAATTTCTCTATTAGTTGATACCTGACTTTTATAGGTTTAACAAATTTTCTAAAGATCTACTAACCGATACACCCTGCATATTTCTCGATTGGTTTTTTTTTTTTTTTTGATTTTTTAAGAAGTTCTTCAATTTATTTATCTGATATTTAAATTTTCTATTAATCTAGGACTACCTTTTTCTATCTCAAATTTGGCTATAAACTCGATTTTTGATTTTCTTATTGTTCAGACAATTTCCACTTAATCGATTTTGGAATATTTTTTGGACTTGTTTATTCGACTTTTCGATTATGTAATCGATTTTTCATTGTCTCTATTGTGTAATCCTTTTCTCATTATTTTTTTTCTCGATTTATTGATTTTTGATCGATTTTCATTTGAATCTATTTTCTATTTACTGATTTTTCAATTTCGGTTTTACGATTATTGGTTTTTAATCATATTTTCGATTAATCGCAATAGATTAAAATCGCCAAATCGAAATTGAAAAATCGATTAATCGAAGAATCAGTAAATAATGAATCTTTTAATAGAACAATCAGTAAACCAAAAATCGATTGCAAGGCAACTCGATCAATTGAAAAGTCAATAAATCAAGCAAGCAAAAATATCATCGATGTTGCGATATATTGAACAAAGGATTCAATTTTTAAATTTATTTTTCAATTACTTAACCTTTTTTTAAATTAATTGATACTTAGATTTTTCAATCTCAAATTTTGGCCCTGTAGTCGACCTCCGATTTATTTTTTGTTCAGAGCATTTCCATTATCGTTTATGTAATCGTTTTCCTTTTAATTTTTAATCGATTGCCATATTTTTACCTTTTTCCATTTCGATTTATTGAGTTTCCATATGATCGATTTTTTACTGGTTTTGCGAATAATGGAATCCAATATTTACTGATTCTTCGATTAATAGAACTTTATTTACTGATTCTCCCATTAATTAGATGCGATTATTCGATTTTAAACCATTTTTTCAATTAACCGATTTTTCATCTTTTCGATTGATCGATTTTTCATTTCAGCGACGTTTCAATACGATTATAATAGTAATGTAGAACTATAAAAATAGATTAAAATCGAAAAATCAGTAAATAAAAAAGTCGTTTATTCGAAAAATTGTCTTATTAAAAATGGACCATTCGAATCACCTAAAACATTGATTTTCTTGACGAAAGTACACAAATGCCATTATCTAATCATTGGAGTAAACAACACAAAAATATTACGGAACGTTAAAACACCCTGTATATTTAGAAATTTTATTTTACCTATCATATATGAAAGAATATATATACAAAACATGCTTGCTGCATAGAAATTTAATTTACGCTTTTTCTGCAAAGATTTCGAATTCCTGCATTTCACATTCTTTCTCGACCCAGACGTGGTAAAAACCTCCTCGGGATTTTTCAGGGAGCGTGCATATAATCCTAATATTGGAAACATGTACATGTACACACTTTTGACACACTTTTGTGCATATATCACATCGATCTCCAGCGCGTGAATCTCTGGCACCGTATCCTGCTTCTCCGTCCTGCCACTCTTGCGCAACCAGAGCAAACGCTGACGTCATGTCATGTACATCGCAATCCCCATTCCCCCAACACCCTTCCCCCACCCCCGCACATGAGCGCCGCTTTTGTCTCATAGATACGTGCGTGTTTCAAGCTTCTTTTGTCTTGTTGCAGAAAAGCGAGAGAGTCACAATAGATACGAACGAACAAAACGCCGTATACATCAAAATGGTCGGTAAGTACTCGCAGTGGCAGTCGTACTTAAAACTGCGCGCGGTTTTAATTAAAACAGGAACAAGCAGCATCACTTTAGTTACAAGAATATCCAGGGTCACATTTGTACGATTATTATTATTATTGACGGAGGATTGAAGGTGGGCTTAGCCTTGGCGTCGTTTGAGTTGAATGCAAATGCCATTCTCGGTTTTGAGGACGGCGATGTTTGTCATGTCCGGGATGAATTTAGGCTCGGCGGGGAGCAGTTCAAAGTTCTTGAGGATTTTCACGACCGATGCCTTGGTGGCCAACAGCGCGTATCGCTGGCCTGGAGGAGCGAATAAAGAAAGAGGAAAGTCAGCGACACGTAAATGTGGAAATAACTTTTTCGTAAATATACGTTTGGCAACATACCAACACAATTTCGCGGACCGGCGCTGAAGGGGATGTAGGTGTAGGTGTGTCGTTGCTCCGCATTCTCCGGCAGGAATCTGTCGGGGTCAAAAACGTCCGGTTGGGAGTAGAAGCGGTCGGAACGGTGGATCGCGTACGGATGGATGCAGATGACTGTGCCTTTGGGCACTCGGATGCCATCTACAGGACATGGTTATATTGATTAATTGTCTACGGTTGCAAGATTAGAGTTTCACTAATACAAACTTTTGATTATTCGATTACTTCATTAATCTGTTTCCCGATTTATCGATTTCTTAATTTATCCATACTTCTTTTTTTCGATTAATCGATTTGTCAATTATTCGATTATTGTTGAATCGAATTTCTTAGGTATCTCAGGTAATTACCGAAAAATCGTTTACAAGCGGTCGATTTTCTACTTTTTGAGGCAGACGCTTTTCGGTAATTATATTACATATATTTCTTTTAGTCGATTGTTGGACTTGCAATTCTATAATAGATTTTTCAATTTTTCAAGTTATTGATTCTTAAATTTTTTTATCAAACGGTTTCTCAATTATTCGATTATTAGATATTGAAAAGTGGAGTACCTCAGGTAATAATTGAAAAATCGTTTACTCGAAATTCATTTTCTACTATTCAATTCTTTTGATCGATTGTTGACTTTACGATTCTGTGATGGATTTCTCTCTATTTGCATTATGTAATCAATGTATAAATGTTTCGATTCAAACATTAATCGTTATTACTTCTTTAATCAATTTTTCAATTATTAGATTTATCGAGTTTATCGATTTTTCGATTATTGGAATTGTTAACTGATCGATTTCTTATTTTTTGATTAATAGGTCTTATGCTTTTGCGATTTCTGCAATAATCGTATTATATTTCGGCTATTCAATTTCTTATTTAATCGATTCTTCATTTTGTCGATTAATCGATTTTTCTAATGATTTTTCAAGCATTCGATTCTTGATTAAACGAATAATCGAGTAATTTACGATTTTGTAATAGATTTCTTACTTTTCTAATTGTGTATTTCTTGTTTTTTTTTTTGTAATCGGTTAATCTATTTCTCCATTAATCTATTTTTGAATTAATTAATTTCTTGATTTATTGATTCTTCATTTTTCGGTTAATTTCTTCACTCAATCGATTTTTAAATTAATAGATTATTAGGTATTGCTCAATCAAAAAACCAAGTATCTTAGCTAATAACCCAAAATGCGATTAATCGAAAAACGAAAATTTCTAACGAAAATTGTGAAAATACGAATCGCAGAATCGAAAGTTAAAATAAGCGATCTTTTTAAAATTTAAATTCAAATCGATTATAGCCTTGATTAATCCATTCTTCAACATTCCTTATAATATGAACATGTGACATCGATTAATGGAGATTGTAAAATAATCTATTAATGCAAATATGAGTTAGTGTCAATTAATTCATTCTATAATCGATTTTTCTGAAAAATGGAACAAAATAAATTGCATACCCCAAATAACATCCGAATTCAACTCCCTTTCGATAAACGGCACAACGGAGTGAAACCGCAGAGTTTCCTTAATGACAAGGTCGAGATATTCCAAATTCTGAATTTCGCCAAAACTAACATTGCTATCGGGGTCAGTACCCAGACAGTCTATTATCTCAGTGTAGACGGTTTGCTGAATCTGCGGATGGTTGGCCAGCTCGAGAAGGCAGAACATTGTGCTGGACGTTACAGTATCGTGACCCTGAGCATTAAAAAAAACCAAGTCTAGTATGTAGATAAATATGTAAATGAATAGTAATGTGGATAAACATACAGAGAACATGAATGTGTCGACTTCTTCGCGAATCTCGTCGTCTGACATAATGTCGGCGCCTTGCAAATCCAAGAGCAGGTCTAAGAACGCCTTGGTCTTCTTAATTCCGAATTCGCAGGTCGAATCAGAGGCCGTGTGCTTGGCTTCCATTACGCGTTCCTCTTTGCGTTGTTCAATGAACTTTTCCGTTTGGCGCTTCAGCGCATTGACGTAATTTTGCTGCTGCTTGTAGTCGTCCGTCCAATGGAAAAACAGATCGAATTGCTTCAACAATGAGAAGTAGCGCCGAATGTAGATTTCCATGTAGCCTTCGACTGCTGCGGTGTAATCTAATATGGGTTTGTATTGAGCGTTGATTTTCGTATTCATCGCTGTTTCTATAACAGAAGAATTCATACATGGATCGGAAAAAAACATTTATTGAAAAGTTGATTAACCAAAATAATTAATCGATTTTGACGTGAATACGTCTATATTTTTGGTTTACATGGAGGGTAAATCTACAAAAACGAGTGCAACAAAATCAGTAGATACGGTTCGGTATTATAGCTCAGAACGGAAATTATACAATTACATAGTTGAAGACACAAATAATTCATTACGCGTAATTATAATGTTGACACATCGCGCGTAGAGGAAGCGCCGCTATTTTGATGATATTTAGCGGCTTATTGAAATTTGTATTTGCTATAACTTTTGACTCAGACAAGGTGCGACTCCCGGAAAGTTTTAAACTGTAGGTCTCGTAAAATCAATCCATGTATTACCTATAAAATACTAGTTTAAAATATTGGCAGTGATTTTTATATAGTGTTAGAATGAAAGATATTAATAAACATTGCGGTACGCGGTATAATTCTAGATTTACCCAAGACGAAACGAATTTGGGAAATAATTTCATAATCTACATTAAATTACCCAGAGAATAATAAGTAGATTTGTAGATTTGATAAATGTTAGAAGCGAAATTTTTACTCTGTTGTTAGAAAATAAACAGTAATTTATTCATATTAACTGTAAATATTAAGTTAATGTTGATAAAAGTTAAGTTTTGATTAAAACTACAGAAAATTGTTCCAGTTATGCTGGCAGGTACGCAGCATAACTAGAACACTTAAAAAATTAAAATGCTGACTCAGCACGCGCGGTATGGAATGAGGTGCGACGCGGGGAAACGTACCGCAATTTGGAAGTTATTTTGCCGCATTACGAAATTTGCAATCAATATTCATTTTGGCTTCGACACCGTACGACATCTGTTTATGTTTTAATATTATTAAAATATAATACATCGATATAAAATATTAGTTAAGAAATTAAATGTTTTCATATATACATATATCATAATTTGTTGATGAGCTAGAATCGATCTAAATGAAAAATTCATCAAATGATTAATGGAAAGTTCAATAATCTTAAATAAAAAGCAACTTATCAAAGAATCCAGTATGATCTTTAAATCAATTTTAAAAAGAACTTAACGAAAAAATCGATAAATTAAAGAAAATTAAAGAAACTCTTGAAATAATCGAAAAATCGATTAATTGAGAGATTTGATTATCTTGACGAGAAATAATTGAATTCTCACCTAATCGGAGAATCAAAAATCATATTCAGAATTAAAATGAAATTGGAAATTAAATGATACCTCCAATAACATCTATGTAGTAGTTCCTGATGAAAGGACTGACATCAAACGACTTCTTCCCCACTTGCTCTTTGAGCAACATTATCAGCGTTTTCGAATTGGAGTTGATGTACGTGGTGAATTGCTCGAGTATCTTGAAGTTGAACGTCGGCGTGATGATCTTCCGATGCTTTCGCCAATAATTTCCTGCGCACAATCACCGCTTTTATTGTTATTTGCCGAGACCCATTATCGATATAATCATACCTTCGCTCGTGAGCAGTCCGCGGCCCAGCCACAACTTCCAGCCATTATATCCGGCCGATTTTGCAATGTGCTCGTTGGAGCTGAGCAACCATTGCAGTTTGTCTGGATCCGATAATAGGATGGACAATTGCGACCCGCGCCACAACCGCACCATCAGCCCATATTCGCGCACAAGGTCCACTTGCTTTCGTAAACGGTCTAACAACAAGGAAGATGATGTTTCTCAATTGGGTCTTGTGCTTTTATGTATTATATTTTTATAGCCTTATTCCCATTAGATATTGCTACTAGTAATGATACTTACCACCGTTTGTCTTGCCATAATCAACTATACTCCCATAGAGCCAATGCGTTGGTGGGCCGGGAATTTTGGAAATGTCTTTGTATTTCGTAAATTGTTGCCATTTATGCAGCAGAAGGTAAGTGATGAGAACCAGAGTTATTGCAACTATCACGAGCATGGCTGGTGTTGATATGGCGAAGCAGGCCGATGTTTGAGTTATAAATAAATAGTTTTCGTTCAATTATCGCTCGAGTAAATAATTGACCTGAATAGTTGTACACGACGCGGCTTGTTAGTGACTCTTAGTTATTTATATGCAAATGTCAATTATCGTTGTTACTTTCTATCTAATTTAAAATTATTGATTTTGTTGCTATGTCGATAAAATGTATATTGAATAATTAATCGATAGTCTTATTGTTGATCAACTGGTGTTTTAATTATGAAACATCGATTATTTAATAGTTCTATATATCTAGATACGATTTATCATTTTTTTTTACTTTTTCGATTCTGCAATTAATTCCAAATTTTGCAGATTTTATAATTTCGATTAGTTTATTATATGAAAGTTAAGAATAATCGATTATTCTGATTAATCGACGTATGCATTTTTATTTGGATTAATTGATAACATAATTTAGCATTTATCTAAATCGATTTTTTAATAATATAAACCTTATAAAATCGATTGATGGAAAAATATCGATACATAATCGATTAATTGACAGCATTTTGCGTTAAGCGAGTACAAATTTTTGATTAATCGATTATTACGAGATAGGATTAATCGTTTGTTTGAGGTTTAAAAGTTATCACTTACATATTGGACAATTTTTATTTGGTTTATTCGATTATATGACCATTTCGATGAATCCCAAATCATTAAAATGTCGCATAAATTTACAGTTTCTTTAGATAGCCGATTAGTTAATATGTCCTTTCCATTAAGCGATTATACATTTTTGCTACGATTTATCGTTTATTTGATATTTAGATAATTATTATATTTCGATTAATTTATTATTTGCCAGTGATTTGTTCATTTTTATTTGGTGTATTTTTTTATTTGGTGAGAATTTGGCGGTTAGTCTACCTATTGAAAACTTATTTTACAACAATTTTCCCTAATTTCGACTGATTACAAATCATTATAATATCGATTATATAATCAATAACTTTACATACATATTTCATAATTTTGGAAATCCTTATATTGTCGATACAATACAATTTCGATACATAATCGATTATATTTCGATTGATATACTTTTGATTAAGTGATTATACATTTTGAACAAATTGACGCTTCATAATTTCGATTAATCGAATTATGTCCGACTTGAATTAGTCGATTATTGAACAGTTATGATTAATCGTTAATTTGACGATTTCGGTTAATCGATTATGTAGCTACATATTTCACAATTTCGATTAATCCCAAAATCAATAATTTTAACATTTTGATACCAAATCGATCTGCTCACACCATCGATTACACAGTGGGTGAATCAAAAAGCCGCTCGGTTGATTTTAGTATAGAAAAATTCGTGATTTTTGCTTCATTTTTTGCAGTCAAGACATATTCCCGTTTAGACGGTCATTTTTGAGTTAAAAATTGTTAAGGTTTTCCAATTTCTGCATATAAAAATGAAAGCATTCGGAAGTTGACGTTACGAGCGAATAATTGGCTGAGCTATCTGTTTCCTA
>JAODVP010178722.1:0-14144 GCA_025400035.1 Tetradonia laticeps
ATCTTCGAAACAAATTGAGATTTCGAAAAACTCTAAACAGTATTATAATCAGCATAAAATTCCACGTCGGATACAAGTTTAAAACTTTGCAAAATTTCACATTCAAAAAAAAAATACCGAGCCCTTTTTCTGAGGAACTATTGAAGTTATCGAAGTATAACTTGTACGGTGAGATAGCTTTTGCCCTCGACTACATAATATAAAAATTGCAGCTCGATCCGAACACTTTCATGAAAATCGTAGAAAATTTGTCCAATTTTTCGGCGAAAAAACTGAAATTAACGGAATCGAAAAACGAAAAAACTGCTCGGTGCGGAATAAAAATCTCTATGCAATAGCGTAAACAGTTTTTTCTTAACTTTAATATTTTCCGAAAAAAACGGGAAAATCATTATGGGAAATTTTGCAGTGGGTCTCGGAAAAATTTGAAACTCACAGAACTGATGTCGATTGAGATGAGGAAGTCATTAGTGAAGTTATTTTTTCAATAACACCTAAATTATTGGAGTTATTGATGATTTTCGAAAAATAATAATTTTTTAAAACAAGAAAATTAGTGCAAAAGTGCGTAGTTCTTAAATCAAATGAGAAAACTAAGAAAAATTACATTATCACATACTAAATAAATAATTAAATTGAAACACTTAAATATAAAAAATTCAATAATAATGTAGCTCAGTAGTTTTGGATTAATGAGAGAGATACTTATCTTAGTAGTTATCTAATCCAATATATTTATTTTTCTTTTAAGGTCCAACTAGTTTCGATCTTATTACGATCTTCTTCAGGGATTTATTTTTGTCAATTCATAAACGTAGCTTAACTTTATATAATGTTGAAAAACAGAATTTTCCGACGCGTGACTTGTAAACTTCTTTTAAAACGTTCACTCGGTTTCAGTAGAGAGGGCTAAACACCGCTCTGCCCGTGAGTAATTAACTAATGATATATTAAATTGTTAATATTTAAATAGAAACTGTTACTTTTATGGCATATGACCAATATTGATAGTTTTCATTTACGTATCCATTACATAAACAAATTATGGCGACGAATCTTCTGTATAATAAATTGCACTTAGTCTTTACAAAGAAAACTATGGGACTAGCCAAAAATACCAGTTCAGTTTTTTTTTATTGAAAATTAACTAATTAATTTCCACTTATCTGGAGCATCACATTCTAGAATTAGTATAATCAGTTGGGAACTTAAAAGAATGTGATCCATGTGAAAACACATTTGGTAGGAATCCTGCATTCGGAATGATGTTCCAAGATAAAGTTAATGTGATATTTTTATTATTCCTAAAATACGCAATGTATTAAGTTGTATTCAAGGTATCAATTTCAATTTTAAATACTTACTTCAAACCATTACCATCATCCCAGAAATAATATTTGGTGTTGGCGTTCTTGAAATCAAGTACAGCATTTTCGCCCCTGAGAATAATTTTGTCCCATAAGACAACCTACAATAAAATATGTTTGCTCAGGAGTAAGCCTAACATGTAAATATGTACGACATATATAGAGAAGGCAGCTTCATTACCTGATTTAACTTGTTAGCTGCTGTTTCATACTCCGCAGTCAAATACAGGAACAATTGCTTAACATTCCAGTTGAATAGGTGAGTAAGATCAGTGTGCAAATCAAAGGTTAGAAATCCAAGATCATTCTTTTCTCTGGAAGCGCTATAATCTGGTACATTTTTACTGAAAATCAATTACAGACTATATCATATTCCATGATTCAATAAAATATTTTATACTTACACTACAACTGTTACTGTTTTCATATCAGCTTGAGTGCGGTAGTTCAGAAATACTGTTGATAGAAAGCATGCAAATGTGAGGCATGCTAAAACACTAAGGGCATACGCGAATAGTGCGTTGCCGCGCTGAAGAACGGAGTGCATTATTAATAATTATATTTAATTACTAGTCTCTAATCAATGTTTAATTCTTGCTCTATATGATACACAGCGAAACTACCAACGACACGTCAGAAGAGACGTGTTGTCGAATCTAGGCCTACATAAAGTCTACTAAATGCATACTCATTGTCAGCGCAATGCTAAACGTACCAAACAAATAACGGAAGGGGGCGCAGTGTACAGGTAATTACGTGCGGGACATCGTAAATTATATTGTATACTTTACTAGTCAAGAGCCTTTCCTCTCAATTTTATAAGATTTATGAATTTGTTTTCTTTTAATAAAGATGTCATAACGTTTATTTGTATCATAATTATACAAAATTTAATGTATGTATGATATTGCTCTTGTTTGACGAGCTAGCGGCAATGTCAAAGCACCTATAATGTCATAAATTTAAGTAAGGGTTTAGTTGAATTTATGCTGGCCTAACTCTTCACTGTATTTAGGATTGCCTACAGTGAAACTCTGTTTGGCGATTTATAATTTTAAATGCTTAACGAAATTTTACTATGTATGCATTTCTATTATAAAATTTTATCTTCTAACTAATTTAATACAAACCAGCTTGTAAGATTACTTTTATTCAAAATATACTTTACAATTTTAAAGATTTGTTAATAAACTTTTGATTGTTTTAACTTGAGAATTTGTATTAGACTTATTGCTTATCATTCATCACAACGCGGAGAAAGAACTTTAGGCGTAAAGCTTACTGTATAACACCCGTTGTTTGATTCACGAGATGATCTCCCCGATTCGAAGCTTGGAGAAATTGATGAAGATCCGGAAGAACCAGAATTTGAATTATAAGACGTTGTCAACCCCCCATTAGAATCATCAATTGTTCGCAATCTATTCTACAATTAAAATTAATGAGGACTTAACTTCGTTTCAATTAGAAGATTGTACCGCTTTGTCAGCATCCTCTTCAGTTTCTCTTCCTGGAATGCTATGTAGAGGACGACCTGGTGGTTCTACGGACATGAAAAGTCATTACCTAATTATATGTTATCGAACGAATTTAATGAACCTCGATATTTCATACCTAAATAGTCAACTCCATCCAAAGATATTAACTGAGGAATCTGGGCCCGTATATCTTCTCTATAGGTAGGTCTATCGGAAACCCCAACATTTCCCTCCAAAACTAAATGTTTTAAAGACCCACACAAGACCAAAAAGCCAACAACATTAATGTCTGAAATGACATTGCTAAAAGCAAGAAACTCATCAATAGTACAGTTCAAAGCAAGTCAATAGTTTGCAAAGTAAAGTCAGCTATTCAAGTTCAACCAACCCTGCCACATCAATATGTCTCACAAACTCCAACGAAGTGCATGGCGTGAGATCAGTTAGTTTGTTATTCGCCGCGTAGAGCTTCTCAACATTCCTCAGCCCGTTGAGCCCGTCCAAACATTTCAACTGGCAACGATTCACCTTGAGCACCTTAAGCGAATGCAACCGACATCCCAAATCCCTGAGGGAGCTGACAATGCTCCCATCCAACGTCAACTCTGTAAGATTCGGTGTGTGCACGCTCAAATGTTGCAGGCCTGCATCGCGACTGATTACTTTTAATTTCAGCTCGGTGATGTTTGCCAAGTCGTCTGTACCAGACGTGCGTCGCTAGCGAAACACGAACAGAGAGAAAGCATCAGTTATGCAGTAGATTCACTAGTGAAATTAAAAGTTAATGGAATTTGAACCCACAAGAGCTTTCTCTAATAGGAGCTAATGATTTAGAGGCTACGGATGATTCAGTTGATGAAGATTGACATTACCAGCAGATCGCGTAGATTTGGTAAATACGGGACCGGTGTCCCCGCGTACGGATCGATCGGGTCAAGCAGGACGCGATTTGCATTATTGATGATGCCATTTCGCAGCATCGTTTGGACGACGTCGGTCAACAGATGCACGTTCGTCGCAGTCGCAGACACATTTTCACAATCGGCTGTGGTGGCTTCGTTAGGTGCCATTGTTTTTATTGTATGTAATTGTAAATACCGGTAAGTGCAATGCGTAGATGACAATAAAATGAAAAGGAACTGAGGTTTCTCACTGGCGAATGCTGGAAAATAAATGTTACCATGGCAACTAATAATCGATCAAATAAATATCACTGCATAATCTCTCTAGTTACCAAAACACCACTACTCAATTTTTTAACATATGAATATAAACTAGTCTAATCTTTATGAGACCTTATGTTTCAAGCAAAAAATGTTAACGATTCCATTTTAACTTTTATTAGTTCTCTTTAGAAGTGACTAAAAATAATAATTTCGTGAAAGTCTGTGTATCTGTGGAAAGTGATATCGATTTCTCCAGGTTAAGTCCTCAACTTCCGGTTCCGATCCCAAGCGACTAGTTCCGAACCAGAAGTTGGAAAACTTAGGCGAATTGGCACTAATTAAAAAATAAGTTACCATCAACAAAAAGACCAAATTAATGTGTAACAATTATAATTTATTCTCTGTTGAATTCTGTCATATACATACAAGAATAATATTTAATGTTCAATATGTTCAATATACAATTTCATAACAAAATTGTCACATTAGGTGATTACATGCTTGTAATGTTTGTTTCTGTAAGCACATCGTGTAATGTAGAGATATTTTTTGGTAATTGTAGTACATAATTGTAGACGTGTGTACCGATAGATATGTTGATTGTAGCAATGATCATCACGACCATCGCCTTACATAACATTATTATCATTTAGAAATGCCACTTTGATCGGTTATATCGCGACCAAGATCAATAGCAGGAAGTTCATTGTTACACTATTTTTATGTGCGCTTATACACAGCTGATTAGTATTTGGTAACGCATTTGATATATGTTCCTCTGGCTCATTAACAACAGGAATATGTGATAATTTATGCATGACAGCACTCACAAATCAACCCACAATTAACCATCAATCAGTCAGCTTACTGTACCAATCAAACAGCGATTGTACCACTGATAATCTGATAACTCCGCTTATGTTGAGCAATAAATTAGGCCACTGCAGATGGAGGAACAGTGTCATACTGCTAACATGAATTGACTCGAAAATACAAAACGCCAACTTCCGGCGCGCAGCGGCGACTTCAGCACATTTGGATAGGTAAAGAGTTGAAATATCTCTGCGCGCTCAGGAACAATCAAACCACGATGTAATTTACCATTATTACACAAGGCATATTCACCTGAAAGCAATGCTGGTCCATAAGCCATCCCATTTTGATCATCATTATGGAACAATGTGAGTGAAAGTGATGCAAGTCATGAACGTAATGAAAAGTTCGAGTAGAACCTCACCTGCTGTGTAAACAGCTCAAGCTGATTGGCAGCGCGTCGGAAAAGCCTTCGGGAATGTGTCCGGGAATCGATTCGGTGAGAACATACCATTGAGCAACAGGTTTCCTTGGGTTATCGAGCATCTCCAGCCAGTGGTCCTTGCCAACGCCGATAAAGTTGGAGCCGATCGCCGTGCAGCCCATCAATTCGTTAGAGCCAATTCTGTGTAATTCATTTGAAAACATCTCAATTAAGGGTAGGAATAAACGAAGGTGAAATTAAACCAATTCAACAAAATTGCGTAGGTATATTCTCATGTCCTTGGTAATCTACCTGTCGTAATCGATGACTTTAACGATGAGACAAACATCCTCGATGTTTTCCGACGGCACGTCAAACACCATCGCCTCGTTGTAGATGGGATTCAGCGTGTTTTTCATCACCGATGTTTTCTTCTTCTTGATGCGCTTGCCTTGACATAGTAAGTACACCTTGATGTAGGGATCTACACAATTGGTAAAGCAAGAAATAAGATTAATAAGACACGTGTGTTTGCACCTCCTCACCTGACTTCCCCGTGATATCCATTGCCTTTAAGTTACGGCCTTTGATGACCGTCAGAGTCAGTCTACCAGCCGTTGGTAAATAGCACAAGGAGAGCATCAATTCCCCTAAATCCACTTTATCCTGAGAATGACACGCAGATAAGTACACACAATGATTAATTGGTTTACATTCTTGTTCGCTTTAATTAAGCTTGTGTTTCACATGCGAAAACATTGCCACATAAAAGGAGGTTGTGTATGTCTCTGAAGTTCAACATATTCTATTTATTTCCGGACGCGTGTGTTCAATGCGTGTGAGCAGACGACCTATTTTAAGCACAAGCCCGCGTGTATTTAGGTCAAGGGTAGCATAATGCAGACCCGGCCTGGATATAGCCTTGAACGTGTGCGGCAAGCTCATGTCCATTTGGTTGAAATTATTTTTTGAAAAAACTAGTCATAGGAAAACTTACTTGTGGGGGGCATAGAATGTTCATCGTGTATTCGATCTCCTGCTGGAGATCGGTCGAGTCGACGAGTCCTTTCAGAACGACGTGGCCAATTAGATCGTGCCGAGAAAACCGGTCAAAGTCGTACACGGAGAATTGTAGGTATCGAAGGCGAAGGTCTTCTTCACTCACACTATAATGAGAACCATTATATAATAATAACCTAACCTTCCTATTTCAACCGGAAGTAAAAACATATATTCTTTCCAACGATCTCAGTTTGGATTGAATTGTATAATTTTTTCTGACTATGCTTTGATTCATTTTTATTTTAGGTACTTTTGGGTCTTCAGGTTGAATATCTTTCCACCCACAACAAAATTATACTCAATTGCATGCTGGAAACCGTTTTCCTAGTTTGTTTATAAATTTAAAAATGGCGCTATGACATTGTATCAGTGATTCCAACCGGCTCCAACCGGAAGTAACAAATTCCGTGTTCGAAAGCTGACATAACCTAACTTTACGATTAACACACCAAACCCTACCAAATGAAAAAACGTTCTCAGTTATCTAATTATAGTTCTCTCCGTTGTTTATCTATAGTTTTTGTGTAAATTTTATGACCTTCGGGGGACCAGAAAGATACGAATGCAAATATAGATTACCTGAATATAAATGTTTCGTTAAAATTGGGATTCAGGTTTTTCCGGTGCACCTTTGTTTGGAACTTCTTCTTGCGGTCGGGTAGTAAGTAGATTTTGATGTACGGATCGCTACTGCCCGTCACATCCTTGATGGGAAGGTCACGGGCTGTGAATATCTGCATTACAATGAGACATTAAAACTTTGAAACATGAGAATTCTACTGGCTAATCAAGTAAAAGTGAATGTTTTACCTTGACAACTAGTCCCTCCACTTCCCGGTCGTAGCGCAAGGAGAAATGTAACATCCCGCTCACTTCCATATCCGGTCCATTGGAATCCGTCGATGGTTCACGTACCAATTCCTTCTTATAGAGTTCGGGCTGCAATTTTAACATTACAATACAACTCGCAACAAACTCAATTTTGTGAAACATCCTATGAAACATGTAATGAAAAACAGATTTAGATGTAATCCCTTTTCGAATGAGCCAATAATTTAATCATGGATCGTGTATCATGCTTACCTTGATCAATCCGATTAAGCTCGACTCGCTTTTGTGCTCGAGACTACAAATGCTGAATTGAATCGGGGTGGGTACAACGTCCAAGCGATGCGATAATTGTCGCTGAAACGTTTGGTGACGTGTGGGAACGATGGGCAACGTTGTTTGGCGCAAGACCTTCGAAACATATTTAATTAAACAATTAAATTTGTAATCAATATATCACGATACCAATCAATATGTTGGCAATTACAAAAGTAATTATTTTGAAAACTTACTTTCTTAGTATCTTTATGTTCCTGCACATACTCTTCCTGCAACTGTTCTGATTGCATGTCGGGCAGCGAATGGCTGATGCGGATGGCGGCATGCATGGTGGAAGAGTCGCCATCGGCCGAATAGTCCCTGCACGTCCTGTCCTTGATCCATCGCCAAGTCGCAGCGCATTGGTAAGTCATGGTGGCGAACAGCACCATTGCCATCACTAACACGATGGCGACGACAATCAGGTTCACCAGCAGTGCGGAATTCCAATCGACTGCACACGAACAAAACGTAGACATAAACATGAATAGAAAGTATTGCAGGATGAAGATAAAAGTAGTAGCATTTTGATTAGCAATTTAAAACGTGCGCTTTGAGTATTGATTAGGGCACTGAACAATTGCAGGGTTAAATTAAAGACAAGACAATGCGATGATATAGCTAAGGTGAAGCATTACAGTTTCTATTATTAAAATCATAATCACTCGCTGTGTATAGGTGAGTCCACGTGCAAGTTGTGAAAAATGTGCGTGGGCGGAAAGACTACGAAACATTACGAAAGACTACCGATAGTCACGTTGATTTTCCCCTCAACGTGATGACTTAATTCACGTGACCCTCGACAGTAGCGTGGGGTTGAGATTAATCAAGGGCAAAGTCACGGAGACTGGTAATGACTGACGAAGTTGTGTGTGTTGAAGAATTGACGTAATACCGGAAAACATTGTCGTAATTAACAATACAGAATTAAAACCTACCTTTTCGTAGATTCTTCAAAATTAAACGCCTCTTATAAAACTAATAATTTTCAGTGATTACTTAGATAATTTGTTCGTGTAGACATAAATATAGTGCGTAGCCTAATCCTCACCATTTAAATAATAAATCTCCAAATCCTTGCAATTGATGTCCTGCGGATGCAGAAGCACCAGCAGCGCCACCAATAATTAGCAAACGCAAATAGCAACACTGAAAACAATGAATATTTACTAAAAATACGCTACTACTATCTACTAGATTTTATTACCGTAATTTATTTGAGTTTGAATTGAAATCAGTTTGTTTCAAAAGCGATCAGACTTGTTAAGAGTGAAAAATTGTTAACTTTGGTAGCGTGACAAGAGGGCAAAGAATCCTTTGTGCTGCACCCCACTTCGCTGTCCGCGGACAAACGCCGTTAAACTGAGCCGAGCGGCGCGTTTGAAACGCACAAAATCAATGCGTCTGACCTTGAGTCTTGAATGCGAGAAAATCCAACTGTTGCTGAGTTTCATTTCCAAGCAACAGGTTTTGCTTCTGCACGCAAACATTAGAAAAATGCAAAAAAAGGCAGACGTAAACTTAAGGAGAAGTGACACGGAATGCAAACAACAAGGTTTGTTGTGTCATGTAGGGACATATAGGTGCTACATGTCCCTATTAACAAGGATAATAAAAAAGGAAAATTAAATCAGAAATTATACAGTGCCGACGGGTTGTCTCATGTAGTCATAAAAAATTCACTTAGGATTTCGTTATTGAGGTCGCGTAAAACATTTTTTGTAAATTCTATTACAATTTGGAATTTTTGTACTTTGAAATAAATTCTTACACATTTTGTATTGTTTGCACTGAATTATAAAACATAATGCACATTTGTTTGTTCTAATTTAGACGCCCGGCGCATTCACCATTGTCAGCAAACAAACACAAACGCCACGGAAATGCGCTCACTCTGCTTTCACTATTAATTCAGCAGCAGTTCAAAGTTCATGTTTTTTAATGAAAGTGAACCATTAGCAAAAAAAAACATTCATAAATTGTAATGGGTGTGTTCAAGCGAAACAAAATAAAACACAACATTTTAATTTGAATTAACTAAAACAATAACTTTTATACAAATATTATAGTATAATAAATTGTATAGATCAGTATTTGGGACTATGAGATATTTTCCTTATTTTGAAATAAAATTAATATTTATGTAGAAATAATATAATTGATGTTACCTGTTGATAATTTGTCAACAAGTCCCTCGGCAGCGGTCGCGTTCGCACTAGGAAATGCTGCCCTCAAAGGCCTGGCAATACCCATGATCGTCGCGACATGAATGCGGTGGCGGCTGGCGAACGGGCGGCGGTGTGCGCGCCGTCTGCGGGCGGCGAGCGCTCGGCCTGAACTTGGCGGCGCGCGTACGCACCCCGTGACGTCAGCGCCGACCTAGAACCTGATTGGGCAAGAGCAATGTCAGGTCTAGGTTAAGGATAGTCCGCGCGAGGTAGATCCCGGTCCCGCATTGCCTGCGTGGCGGCGGCGGCCGCCGCTACTTCGCATACCCAATCAATCGCGTTGCATCCAGGAAGAACCTTGAGATTTTTCCTTTTCTATTTCGCACATTTCAATAAATAATTAATATCAACATAAACACAGGAATATACTTTGTTCTCTAATCATTTTAATAAAGTTTATTAGGTTAATTAATTAAAATATAATATAGTATAGATTCGTAGAGTTTACACAACTATCAGTTCATTAAGTAAATTACACTCGTACAAGTGATGAATTACACTATAGAAATACACTTAATTGAACATCCTTAATTAAAGGATATTGTGTGAGCATTTGAGTTTGACTACAGAAATGATGCGCATAAGTCTCGCAATTTAATTAAAACGTGCGCACAATCAATTGTCAATAAATCTATTAACATCTACACTACTATCTCCTTATTTACAATAGCACTCTACGTCTCAAAATTTGATGTTCATAGTATAAAATTGATCCGAAGCGACCTTGCAATTGCACTTCCAAAAAAATAATTCCGATAATGGCATCTACTAGGTATTACAAGCTCATAAAAAAATGTTTCGGGTCCATTTTGCCGCCGTCTAAAATAAATGAATATCAATTACTGACTTTAATTTGGAATCTATAGTATTAAACTAGATATACCTCATTAAATATAACACGAACTAAATCATTGCTTTGTAATTTTAAGTCCTTTGTAGTGAAAGTTACTATTTATAATTAAATTTAGTGTTATATAGCAATTACACTATAATGATTTACATTATCTGCATGCTTCTATTTTAATTTGAAAACTTTAGCTACTACTGACAAAGTAATTTTACCAAAATTTCATGACAATAAATTTGTATACTCCTGCTAAATTATGCTTTGTAAATAGCGTCTAATTTAATTAAATTGCACTAAAATTAGTTTATTACATAGTTACTCAACGCGTATAAATATATTTATGCAACTGACAAAAACGAACAATCCAACATATACAACACCTCATAATACAACATGCACAGGAGTAATATAACTATACAACGTCGGAGAATGAAGGATCATTCAAATGCCTATAACGCGCAGGATGTGCATTTCACTAGTCCCACCTCGTCGCAGTTCATACATTTCAGCGCGACGAATTCCGTCGTGAAGTGGTTTCGATGGACTGACTTCTTGCTGCCATTGCAGACTGGACAGGGTAGCAGGTTGTAACCTCCACATACTTTACAGGTTGTGCATGCATCCATTGTCTAGGAAAAACAAAATAAATTCATACTCATATCTTAAAATCACTTTCATATAATAATTGTGGAGTTAAAGTAGAGTTAAGTAGTTCTACCTTATATGGTTTAAGTATCCTGCGAAGCTCCCCAGACTCATTTAGCTTCTCTACAGTCTCGACATCCTGAAATTAAATGTGGTGTTAGCTAAATCATTTAGATAATTTATTTAGATATTATTTAGGATATAGATAAAAACATTTAAATATATGAATAAGTAGATTTCGCCGTTCAAATTTTTATTTAGTGTTAATCAAAGATTCTGGACATATATTAGTAAAAATATGCATTACGGGTTGCATATACAAAAACCATGGCAGGCGCGCTTGTCGTGTAGTGATTAAAAGGAATATCCAAACGTCGAGTGTGTTCGGAGTGTTATTGAAACTTTAAATTGAAGAGGCGTTGGTGGTCTAATTGGTAGGGCGATCGACCGGCAATCGATAGGTTCCTGTTCAAATCAGGATCATCGCCGATTTTTTTGGACGGCGAAATCTACTTATTCATGTATTTGGCGTTCCAATATTATTTCTTACTTAAAAATGAATTTCATTTCGAAACAGTATTAAAAACATTTAATGTTAGCATAGTTTAGGTTAATTTTAACAATATTTATTTACAGTTTTGCCATCTTAAAATAAAATTTCACGTTAGCTCAAAATTTCCGCATAACTTTACTCAAGAGTAAAGAAACTCTTGTAAGGATAAAAATTGAGTTGTTGTGAAATAGCCAAAATTGGTTAATGTCTGGTTTTCGGCAGCTGTGCGTGCACACCGAGGTCGGTGGCCCGTCGTCAGCCGTCTGCCGCCCCCGCCCCTGCCGCCTCAGCAGGCGTACGAGCCGTTTTTGTCTACGTGGCGTGCGTTACGTGCTCATTTGATGCGTGAAACTGCATTACTGAACATACTGAATATACTGAAAGGCGTGACAGTGATTTTGGACCGAAAAATAAAAATGTCAACTACATTAACTTATAATACAAAGACGTTTTTTCATGGAACTATTCAATCGAAAACTTTATTTTTAGTTCATAACTCTGTATTTCAAGGTCCGCTTCTATTTGCAAAAAGTCCATGGATGATGTTTTCTGTAAATTGCAGGCTATAGATACCGTTGCCGTTCGGAAAATAACAGGTGTACAATCAACAGCTGTCCAATTAAGGACTGAAACGCACTGGTTGTAATAGATTTCCACTTGTGTTTCTTTGGTTTTTATCTACAGGCAATGGTCAAGTGGGACGCACTGATTTGACCTCTTCTGAGTGTATCTGCGGGAATATACATTATCTGTCTTTACTTTTACAATAAAATACTATCAAATAAAGTTTTACGCTCCGGCTTTCAAATTATTTATGTTAGTTATATATGACCAAATGGAGTGCACGCGTAGATTGATGTAAATGATGTAAAATGTAAATGCTGATAACGTATGTGGGATTAAATTCGAACCGGCGATGCGAGAGCTTTATCGATCTGTATGATGGCAATGGTCTGGCACCTGTGGCTCGTTACCACACAATGATTATCTACGAGTATGGATAAAATGGATAAAATCAACCCTGCGTAAAACGAGAATATAAAGCTGCATCCTAAAAAATGTCTCACCTCAACTGAACTTCTTTTGTTAGCTACATAAATAACTTTATATTAAATTATATTATCAACAATATATTATTATTACATTCTTGTTTTCCAATAATATTCCCAACAGTCAACTTCATTCGCACTCGTGTTTATTGTTCATATTTGTTGAGTTATCCTGCAGACCCAAATTAAATTGCCTCTCTTCTCGCATTGCAATATTTTCCTTCTTCCTTTGCGGCCAGCGCAGGTACACGTCGCCTCGGGATAACGGCCGGGAGCAGGAAACTCGAGTCAAGGACGCGTTCAAGGATATGTAAGGATAACGACTTGTGTAGAGTCTCGTCCTATAAATTGCCACACCATACAGTGCTTTTCTGTGACATACGCACAATGAAAACATTATATTCTATTTCAACAAAACTTCTTTCTTTTCATATTTCTCGCTTCTTTAGAAAAGCACAATGTCACCTAACTCTGATGAAGTTTCCTGTGAAGTGGAGCAAAACAAATCAACGGACATTAACAGGTACGCTTTCCAAAGATTTGATCAACCGTTAGCAACAAATAAGCGGCCGTGCATTGCATAATTATCAATTCAGCCGTAAATTACGTGCTATGCTCGTTGTCATCGTGGTCTATACGCAAATTCGCGCTTATGTCGGTTAGGTTACGTGTCCACCAAGTGACCTCCTTGCTGAGCAAGCGTTCCAGTGACCAACGACTGGTTCTGGTTCTGGTTAGACCGCTTTTTCCGCCGACCAAAACGGACCACTGCATCTCGCGCGTATTCCCGCTTTGGGTCTGTCGGCGGCGGGATCCGGGCAAAGTTATGGAAATGTTACTTAATCTACTTTTAGTCACTTTTATGCAACTTGTTCAAACTAAGTTGTTGAAACAGGAAGTTTTTCCAATTACTAAATAGGACTTCAGTTAATATATAACTGAAGTTATACAAAACTTAAAGAATTTCCTCGTTGGTAACGTTTTGGAAATGAAATGGAGATACGAAGATTTTGAAACAACGCTTTAAGCAGTAATTTGGATTGCATTAATGACTACAATAAAAGTCGCATTGCCGGAGAAGACCTGGTTTCCCACCATGGATGGTGTGAAGCTAACAAGGCTTTCTAATTAGTTGTAATGGCTGTGTTGATGTTGGTATGGTTGGCAAAGCCATCAACAGCTATTAACTATCATTGTGGTCGGCATCTCGGCATCTCGTCATCCCATTATCTGATTTTCTTTTTTTGTCACTGCTACTCTATTTTTTCTATATACGTTTAGATATTCATAAATTTGTTTACATCTTAAATACTTATGTGCTTATGTACTTATGCTTTTATATTTTATGTTGATGTTGATGTCGGTG
>JAODVP010178944.1:0-17611 GCA_025400035.1 Tetradonia laticeps
GTGGACACTTCAGGTGGGTCCCGTCGGTGTCCACATTTGGGAGGTTTTACTGTATTAGTTTATAAAAATTTGTTTGTGATAAATAGGGCCCGGATTTTTATGTGAAATAAATCCATTAAAATCACATTATTTACTTATTTCGCAGATAAATACTGATGACATTATTGACAGGTGGAAAGACCGGTCAAATATTCATTATTAATTATATGTTTCTATAGTTTCATTTTAAAATTGTCAAAGAAATTATTATATACTGATTGACGCTATATCAACTTTTTCCATTAAGTTTCCAAAAGTTAGAGTAGATCATAGTTAATATTAGGCAATAAGAAAATATAAATTACTTACCAATAGTCGACCCCACTTTGTTCGCCGACGAGATGATAACAAAGCCGAAACCCTCATTCTCCGAACGCATGACCAGCACGTCATAGGTCTGAGCCGCAGGACTGCCCACAGGTCGACGTAATAACAGATTAACTTGTCCACGCGCGCCAGCCTGACTCATCAACTGCACCACTTGGCGGTGAGACGCCTTGAGCACCGAGTAACCGTCGACGCTAAGAATCTCATCCCCGGAGCGAATTCGTCCGTCTACATCTGCCGCGCCGCCGGCGACAATATGTCCAACAGCCACCTGCGACCGGTCCTCAATGCCACCGACTATGCGGAAGCCAAAACCAGAGTCTTGCCGCTGCAGCACAATGTTCATCTCTGCACCATCGCTGTGCTGCCACCAGTGACCACCACCGCCGCTGCCATCATCGACTCCGCCCGCTCGCTGCTGCTGGCCTTGACAACACGGACAATCAAACGGGTGCGGTGAGGCATACTCATCACCCTCATTATTTTCGACAAATGACAATCGCAAGCGCATGTCGTGCCCATTACAGTTGAGATCCGTGGGTGTCTTGGAGATGCTACGAGCATCTACCAGCGGTGTCTTAGGTCGGCTAGGAACCACCTCACGCGGCTGTGTAGCGTAGATGTCAGCTGTAGGTGTCTTACTCCGAAAGAGGCGATTATCACGCTTATTGGGCGGTGCTTTACCGCGTTGTACGCAAATAAGAGCCTCTTGGTTGTATGCGCAAGTCTTCAGCACCTGCACTACGTCATCGTGAGTATGTCGTAACAGGGATATATCATTAATACTCAAGAGAATGTCGCCTTCCATGAGATTCTTGCAACGCTGGCGATCCAGGATCTTCTTCACTCGCTGCCCACATGCGCTGTCAGCGATGGTGAAGCCGAAACCCAGATTACCTTTGACGATCTTCACACAAACGCTCATCTTCATAACCTGGTCGACCACAGGGTCAGCGTCTGCATTCGAAGCAAAGTCATCGACTGTACTATTCTCTTCCTCGTCCAAGCAATTGTAGTTCGAGTCCATATTTTGAATTTGGGCAGCATCCACGGCTATAGTTGTTACTACCTCAGTGTTCGGATCATTTGGATCGAACGGCAACGCGTACCCTCTACATACCTCCAACTCCACGGTGGAGCCAGCACTAATAGATTGAAATAAACGCACGATCTGGTTGTGCGTGTAACCCAATACGCAAGTGTCGTTAACGCGCACAATCACATCCCCAGTGTGCAGCTTGCCATCCAACCATGCTGGTCCCTTCGCCACCACTGACTTAATTTGAAGGAATTCATCAACGCCGTCATCTCCGCCCACAATTGTAAAGCCCAAGCCACGCGAGGACTTCACCAGAGAGGTACGCAAGCGTTGGCCGCACAACTCCGCCGGATCTTTAGTGAAGGACGCTCGACTTGTACGTGCAGCGCGTTTTGCCTGCAGCACAGGATTCTCATACTGTGTACGCCGATTAACGTGGTCGATGAAATATGTCCCGTAGTGCGGGTCGCTGATCTTTTCCCAGCCGTACGGTAGCTCATCATCTAGGCAATCCTCCAGCGACTTCTTCTGGAATTTGGAGAGTCGGGGATCGAGCCAGTGCGATGTGCCCGTGCTGTGACTAAAAAAAGTTTTGTGTTAGTTACTGCTTAAGCTACCGAATTTGTTTCAAGATGTGCTTAGCTTACTCGATGAAATACACTTCGCCACTCTCAGTGTAGGCCTTTTCCCACTTGGGCGGCAGCGGACCCAGTGACTCGTCGTTGTCGTTCACGTGGCCGCCTTCCTCGGAGAGATAGCTGTTGCATTCTGCCTGCACACTGGGCACCTCAGTTTCAACACGCAGGGGCTGCGAAATAGAAGATTTATCACTCTTGAGGCTCATCTTCCGTTCTTCTACTAGCAGTCGTCCATCTTCGACACTTCAATAAATCAGAAATGGCGATGCAATCCCTGCACTAGTCTATTAAATACGATTTAACAACTAATGAGTTTCTGCCGCGAACGAAACCTCATTAAATTTAAGCCGCGATGAGGTCGTTTCTTGTTTACATGACGCGCCAACTCAACTGACTCACAATTCACCCGAGGTTAGCCTGGTTTGCCTCATCCGCCTCTGCTCTCCTTTCTCAACGTACTACCTAGGCCTACATCAATTCTAGTGAAGGTCTCTTCCAGTTTAAAAATATAGAACTGAGGTGCAGTTTGACAGTCCCGCTGGAGGCGCGACCAACGTGAATAAATTATATTTATGTAATTATTAATATTTGCTTCACTTCAACAAGACTTGAGGTTTTCACGTACGTTGTGAGAAACGGTGTGATACTTCCTAAATATAGGGCCAAAATAGATGAACAACATTTTATTTATATTTTGTATGTGTATTTGCAACGGAGGTGCCTGGACCCAGCGCCGCCATGCGAACGGGAATTAAAGTTTGCATATGTGTAGTCACGCGTAATTTATGTAGGCCTATGCACGAGTAATTTGGATTGCCTACAACACACAGCTGCACCGCCTACAATCATTCAAGTGGGAGTGAAGCAATATATTTAATGTATGAATACTTTAATATGTACACTTGTACATAGAGTTGGAAACGTTTACAATGTACGTAGTAACAAAAGTGATTGCGGAAAGGAAAGGAAAACAAATGCAGCGCAATGTTGCAACGTTGTTACCCTACCACTAAACACGTATTTGCAACAAATAATTCCAAGACAATTCACATTAGATTATCAATCATAATGCACAATATATCACATAATGCGATCTGTGCCAAATGAACCGTATCACAGATATTTCAACAATAAAACGCTACGCAATGATATGCAATAAATAGTCGTGAAACGCAGGATGAGAACAGACACTAGTCGAACGCTACAGTGCACGCGCGTAAGTACAACGTGGGCGCGCGCCCTCTAATTAACTTAACATTAGTTTGGCCAACCTGCCAACACGTACTGAGAGACGAACGAGCATTGAATACATGTGAGTGTATGTACATTGGGTAGCATCTAGCCGAACGCACACAGGTACAAGGATACAGAAGTAATCGCGTCGAGTATGTACAACTATAAAAACCGCGGCATGGGATGGTAAGGTTGCGGATCGCGCGTGTGAGAGCGGTAGGCGGGCGGCGGATAGCGGCGGTACGCGACGTGCGGCATCGCATGGGTGAGATCAGCGGGCAGGTGCGCGGCACCATCGCCCAGATCCAGCTCCATTTCCTGCTGCTCCTGCAGCTGAATGGCGCCAAGTGTAGCAGTAGCCATGGCCACGTCGGGCATGACGTCCGACAGATGACCGTCACTACAGGAGCTGCCCTCAGGCTCACCCGCTGGTGGTGCGTAGGCCCTGTCACGCGGTGTAGCTAGAGTGCGCCGGAAGCATCCACTTCCAACATTGCTCCTGCCCGGGGACGCTTGCCGCGAACCAGGGGGCGGCAGGACAGCACCATCACCACTGCTGCTGCTGTCACAAGTCTCCAACATGTCTGCTACTGGATCAGGAAGGTTGAACTCGCGTACCACGCGCAGTCGGATCTGCCGCCCAATCTCATGACGCGATGAAAGCGGCATGTTAAGCGCACGTTGACATCCTGGCGATTGGCGCAGTTTCTGCTCGCGTTTCAACATGGCGGTCATGATGGCGGCATCCGGTACAGGCAGGACTGCGGCGAGCACGTCCGGCCGCGGTGCCTCTTCCACCATATATAACGTGTCGGGAATATCAGCATGATAGCGCAGGCGACGGACGCGCAATACACCCACTTCCTGCACGAGCTGTTCCTCGACTAGAGCCTTCACTTCCTCATAGTACGGCATAAACAGTCGCGGCTGTACGAACAGGCCGCTGTTCTTCCCGCAGCGTATCCAGGCATTCGCACGCAGACTCTCTCGCTCGCCTCCGATCATGTGACTCGGCGGCGTGCTCACCAAACCACGGCGAATAGCCGCATTCAAAATATCGCCGTTTGGAGGCAACACATGGTCCATACGCACCAGTGGCAGCAACTCAGAGAGTATTTCGCGCAGCTCAACGTCGCTCAGGTCCCTTTTCTTCACTCCCTTGCGCGCCACTGAATGTGCGGTGTGATTTAATAAATTCGGCTCTAAAACATATTGATTAACGAATTAAAAACTAACATAACGCATTATGATTAGAGTGCAGTCAATAAAAATATATGTTGTTAGAATCAGTGTGAATGATTTAAAACCTGCGATCACGACACCCTTTTTACTCTGGCGATTTTCTGTCGACACCCCTGAAATATTTTAATAAAGCACGCACCCCTCGACACCCACCGCCCTAAATTATGCGTTTTTTGAAGAAACTTGTGAATTAATTAAATCGATGAAACTTGCCACAAAAGACCAATTTTTCCACAATAGTGATATTACCAACTTTGATGAACTTTCGCAGAAATTTCTACAAACTGTTAAACGTAACTATGTTTTAACAAATTTAAGGCTTCAGCTAGCTTTTGCGGAATTTCTTCGCAATCCAGGGTAGTGCCGCTACGGATCATAAACATGATGAGATCGTGCAGTTTGCCAAGTTTGGCCAGATATTAGCTTGCTGAAGTATCAGGTTACATCACTATGCGTTTGAGTTTTAAGACAAAATAATTTAGCTCGAAGCTCAACACCACTCAACTCAACTATGGACAAAGCCTAATTGGGTACCATTTTAGCACAACATATGTTCATCCAACAGTATTTTCACAATCCAAAACACAGTATAGGAAAATAGAGCAGTTTGTAATTGAACTAAAAGTGGGCAAAAAATCAGCCGCAAGTGCTGAAGTTTTAATATATTTTTTTGACCAGTAGTGCTGAAATTTGTAGCTTCAAAGGACATACTGCCACATGCATGAGTGTTTAAGTGGCCACTAGCAAAAATCATTTTAATTTGGTAACTATGCATACGCCTACCAACTTTTGACACTCGAAAAACCGAATGGAATTTTTCCTTTTTACCATTTCCACCAATAGTCGGCAAACTATAACCTTCGAAGTATTTTTATGCGGTACGTGAATACATGCTAAGCCTGTGCAGACGAGGAAGAATATAGTGAAACAAAATTACAATTTTTAATTAATATAGTTTCACAAATTCCATTAAAGTTTTAAGGTGAAAATATTAATATTATTATTATGTCTCAACTGTGGCCCCACTGCTCAATAATTTGCCCATTCCTGTCCTAAAATATACATTTTGCGAATTTTTAAACATTATTTTTAAAATAAAATTTGCTACAAATTAAATTTGGTTACACAATATTGCAAGTAGAGCCAAACAGGTGAATTAATTAATAAAATTGGTAATATTGAAATTTCCAGTTTCGCTGAACTTTAGCCATAAATTTGAAGTAAAGTTTAATAAATCAAAGTAGTATAGTTTCTTCCATGATATAGTGCCCTAATTATAGCAGCGGCCACTTGACTGCTGTAAAATAATGCCCTATAATCCCCGAAACTAGGTAAAGTACAACATGTAAACCAGTATGTTTATAACTTTTAAAAGTACCATGTACACACGTAGATCCCAGCTAGAGCTTATCAGGACTATTTACAAATCGTAAGAGATGGAGATTTCGTACTTCAACCCATGCTGCGTTTATTGCTTGGTTTATTTACCGCTACCGAAGATATACATAAGTGAAGGCACTGTATTTTGAAACAAGGTATAACATGACTGCTTTCCTCGAATATTTAGGCTAAAGTTGAGAATAACTGAATATGTATGTCACTGTTACCGATAAAATCCAATTTTTTGAGGAGCTATTTGCTAAATATAACAAATTTTCTTTCCAAATTGTAGCAAATTTAATCTCACATTATAATTAATAAAATTTCATACTCCAATATTATTAATATATATTGGGTACAAATTACACTGTGGCTGGATTTAAAAACAAAACAAGGCCGCTCGGTTGATTTTAGCATTGAAAAATTCGTAATTTTTTGCTTTATTTTTTGCAGTCAGTTGGGACGTTCATTTTTGTGTAAAAAAATTATCAACGTTTTCGAAAATCTTGATGTAAATTCCGCCCTCTAATTGCCCGTGCCCGTGCTGCCGACACCGCGTGGAGAAATAGAGACGGTTGATATTGCTGTATGGTTCACGCGCATTTGAATGTGCACATTCTTTGCTATTCCTTTTTGCTTCGTCATTCGCGTTTTACCAGAAACAAAAACGCAATTCCCTTATGAAAAGATATGATTACATATATGTTGAAAAATGATGAAATGTTAGAAGTACGCCTTGAACTATGCTTTTTATATGCAGAAATTCGAAAACTTTAACAAGTTTTTACGCAAAAATAATCATCTCAACTGGAATATGTCTTGACTACAAAAAATAAAGCAAAAAATCACGAGTTTTTCTATACTAAAATCAACCGAGCGGCTTTTTGAGTCACCCACTGTTATTAATGACATGATAGGTCTCTGCGCACCCAGCATATCATGTGTGTTCAAATTATTAATGAGAAGATTGTAAGCCTGTGATAGCTCAACGTTACTGTACGTTACTGTAGGATACAGAGGACTGCGGTTTGTCTCCCATTTACAACAAATATTTTCATTAATAATTTGAACCCAATTTGCAATGTATGAAATTTCATTAATTATAATATTAAGTGTACCTTAATAACTACTTTCAATCTTAATATTACATATAATCTACTTTAAAAATGAAATTTAAAACTGTTTTCGAAAAACACATACTTTGGGGGTTATAGTGAAAAAACAAAATTAAAAATTCGCGGTTTTTCGAATGCCAAAAATTAATCAAAATTCTTTGCAATCTAGAAATTCGTATTTAGAGCACTAATACTATCAACATATTCAGCCAGTTTTAATGCACCTATTATCAGGCCGATTTACCCATATTTTTTAAGGTCGTGGAAAAACTATTGGGTCAACATGCGTTGCTTTGCGCTGAAATTAAAGCTAATTAAATTTGCTACAACTTAGTTAGATTTAATTTTAGATGTAGGTTAAAAGGTTTCAACAAAATTCCAACTACAGTTGAGGAAAACGAGAAATTTCAATTGAAATAACAGATTTTTGAAGAGCTGTATCTATGTAACGCGCGGAGTTAAATTTCGATTCAGATTACAGCAAATTTATTACATTTAAAAAACGATATATACAAGTTTTGCGAGACAGTAGTCTTAATAATTTAAACTAGTCGTAATTCGAAACCTTTGTAAAAAAGGGTTTCGAAAAAAAAAGAAAAAAAACTTGGCGCTCTATTCGGATTCCTACCGGACATGGGTCCCACCCATGGGGATAAAACCGCGGCTACCGGCGTGAGAATCGAGCAGGGTTCCCACTAGGACACGGAGTGGCTTGTTTGTAAAGCAAGTAAAACCTTTGAACCATGGTAATTTGTAAACTATGTAATTGTTGGAGTGCCAAAAATGTAGGGCATGTCCTTCGCAAACTGCAATCTTAGTTTTAGACCACTTATACTGACTCTTACATCATATGTATTATAAAATCTGTTATTGTCAACCATTTTAGCCGTTTTTAATAACAGGCCTAACAATAAATTCGTCATGCTCACCTCTATCCTCCATACGTCTGACTAGCTCATGCTCGCCCCATTTCAACACAGCGTGTAGCACTTCCAGTTCACTAGCCTGTAAGAATGGGCTTTTCAGCACCTCCACCAAATGCACTTTGTCCAGCTGGTGAAGCACAGGCGACTGTGCCACTGGTTGAAACTCTTCGCGCAGATAGTGCAGCGCCTGCCGGTGCACCCACGCTGACCCGTGCGGCTGCTGCGCCCACTGTAACACCGTCGGCAGTGTATCCAGTGAGAGTAAGTCCAAAATGAGGTCCTCGCAACCTTGCGCCAAGATATCCAACTCTAGAAATCGGCCGATCTGATACAATTCCATCGCTTCTTCGAGTGCAGATGGGCGAATGCGTCCCGTATGCGCTAGCGCCTGTGCCTCGCCCAAGCCACCTCCACAGACTCCGCGGGAAATTAACGAGAGATCCACTTGGTCCAGGTACACAGCGTGCAGCAGAACACGCGCATAACTGGAATAAAGGACAACATTAATCATCTGTGATACTTAAGATTGGTTAGACGTACCGTTTAGGTATAACACTCTCATCCAGGACGATCCGCGTGGGAATGTGAAGCGCGCGCTCCGTGTGATCCTCGCCGGTACGCGAACGGCGCTGTAATAAGCTGCGGAAGAATGGCGAGCGCGCCGAGAGTATCGCCTTGTGGCACGGCAGTTCCAGCTTAGGCCTAAATCCATACTCCGAACTGCCCGAATCCGGCCGTTGGCAATCACCGTCTGATGTGAAAACCAACGCCGCGTCGGCATAATCTCCAGTCTCGAGCAGATATCGCAAATCCGCCTCCAGGGGATTGGGCGTACCAAACTCCTCACGTAGTCGCCGTAACAGATTCATATCGATGTTTGTGTCATGCGGACAGATATCACCAGTGTAGAGATAACGCAACAACGCAGAAAACAGTTGCACATCCACTGTGGCTGTCCGAAGCTCCAGACATATCCGCGCCCCGTAGCCGGGACAGCCAGTAAGCAGGTCGCGGAAGTATGGACATCGTGCGGATAGCAGCGCGCGATGCACAGGGAAACACGCACCACGGTACACCAGGTCCGCATCTGTGCAATGCTTGAAGTCATAAAGCGCCGACAGGTCCTGCTTGAAAGTAGCCGCTGGTGGGCGCGCTAGCTCTGCTTGGACGCATAGATCCTTCAGCGCCGCCAGCGCTTCGTACTCCTCCAGTAGTGCAGCCACATCTGGCGCACCCCACTCTGCCACCAGCTCCCTCAGCATGCGGCCGTGGTCGCACGCTTTGGACGAGCGCCGCCGCCGAATGAACTTCTTCTTCAGCGTGGCGAAACCAGTCGCCTTCTTCTTGCGTTCGCGCACGATCACGCCCATCATATCGGCTGGCGGCTCCCCGGGCTGCGCCGCAGACGCGTTGACTCCCATTCTGGCCACGAACTCCTCAGTCATACATTGCTCGCCGCCGCCGCCCCACCAGCTCGCTTGCAGTGCGCATGGGATTAGGCAGCTGAAGAGGTTCATGGTGCGCCCAGACGACAGCCTGGTGCGCACAGACAGCCTACGAAACGCAAACAAAGTCATAAATCATCAGAGCAATAAATACTCAAAATAGGCAATAGCAATCTTACCAAGCATGCGTAGCATGATGATCACGAAGGAGCCATCAAAACTGATCATACGCGCATACGTCAAGCAGATAATGACCCAGACTCGTAGCCATGTTTATCCATCAGCGGCCATCAATTGCACGCACGAAGAGGCAACACTCACCACTGCCACTTCAATCACTTTTGTACACTACAGTACGAATTGTAGTTAGTACGCCACTTATGCCACGGGTTCACTGCGTCCATTGGACACCATCTTCGTGTGCGAACTTAGCAAAAACCAATTTCCGTTCTTTTCGTCCACCTCGTCCACCTTGTTCGCTCTTGTTTGCGCGCCTAGCAGTGTTGCCGCAGACTTGTTATCCGCAACGCGAGTGTAGCCGAAACCAACCGAACGCACATATTGAGGGCGTCGTCGTTTTTCAACCGAATACAAACGCACATAACCGAAGTCAAACCAGTGAAACAGTTGTGCCAACGCAAGAAAACTGAACAAACCACACAGGTCGCACGGGTCGGACAGCATTGCGGAAAATGCGCGAACAGCGAGCGCGAAGAAATAGTGTGCAAAAATCGGCGGTGCAGCGTGGACAATATCGAAGAAGCGTGAAAAATATCTGAAAAAAGCGCTGCAAAATAGCCGCTCATCGAGTGGTTTCAACAGCGACGTGTTTGGGCGAAGAGGCGCGAGTGGGCGCGACGTGCGATGCGACGAGCATGACGTTGACCCGGCTGTGCGTAATGGCGTTCGATCCTCGTCCGCGACTTCGGGAGCGAGCGATGGCTTGACGCAGCCACAACATCTTCGGCGATCAACCACAACCGCTCACCCACGCTATCAACGGCAATGATGATTCTTGGAGCGAAGCCACACTCAGCCGCATAGTCCTGGGGCCGCGCCCGCTGTGACCGAGGTGTAGGTGCCCCACGCTGCGTTCAGTGCGTGTATTGGGACACGATTTGCAGATGAACACGATGAAGAGTCCTAATAAATGACGTGATTCTCGATGTGCAAGTGCATTCAGTGAGCGACAGTTAAGACTTGTGCAACCCTCGTCGCCATTACATTCTTCATCCTTCATTGCTACTGTGATAACTAAAACAATGTGATATTTAAGCGTAACTTCGGTTCTGTTGTTCCAACACGGATACTCCAACGCTTCTTTTACTGCAAGAACTGGAAAAGCATTTCAAGGTAACAGTGCTCAGTGATTCCCTTTAGAAATAACCACTACGACTGATTAGTATCATCTGATACTACAGGTAGGTTAGCATGAGAAATCATCACATATTCCTTTGATAGAAGCATCGACTGATGACGATAAGCGATGTTGATTCGATTATTTGCATGAACCTCCTAACTGCATTAATTCATGATTTTCGGGTGTGCAGCTAGCGCTGCATATAGCGAAGCCATACGTTCCTGCCTTAAATTGAATTAGAACTTGCCACCTTCGTGCATACCCTCACACTCCTGGTTTATTTTGATTGTTTTAGGTTAAATAGACAAAGTTAAAGTAGACACAGTTGCAACACAGCCCACAATCACGATGGATCCAAAGAAGAATTCCAAGCGAGGTGAGTTTTACCATGTAATTTACATCATTTTCCTGATTGGCCACCGTACAACCACAGCTGATTTTGTTTTCTTTCGAAGGTGCAAGCGGCGACACGCAGTCGTCACGCCACTCGATGAATTCGGGCTCGGGAGTGCTGATGGTTGGCCCGAACTTCCGGGTCGGCAAGAAGATCGGATGTGGCAACTTCGGCGAGCTGCGGCTCGGCAAAAACCTCTACAACAACGAGCACGTGGCTATCAAAATGGAGCCAATGAAGTCGAAAGCGCCGCAACTGCACCTGGAGTATCGCTTCTACAAGCTCCTGGGATGTCACGGTAAAACCCTCACCATGTCCACACACGACCTTAGTACGTCTGTCACCTTTGCTGTGCGTGTGTTAATATACTCTCCGGATCGGTTTCAGAGGGCATTCCTGATGTGTACTACTTCGGCCCGTGCGGTAAGAACAACGCGCTGGTCATGGAGCTGTTGGGGCCCAGTTTGGAGGATTTATTCGACTTGTGTGACCGCCGCTTCACGCTCAAGACGGTGCTGCTCATTGCCACGCAGCTTCTGCATCGGGTGGAGTACGTCCATGGCCGCCATCTCATCTACCGCGACGTCAAGCCGGAGAATTTCCTCATCGGCCGCAGCAACACAAAGCGCGAGAAGGTGATCCACATCATTGACTTCGGCTTGGCGAAGGAGTACATCGAGCTGGAGACCAACAAACACATTCCGTACAGAGAGCACAAGTCGCTCACGGGCACGGCGCGCTACATGTCGATTAACACGCACCTGGGCAAGGAACAGTCACGGCGCGACGACCTGGAGGCGCTCGGCCACATGTTCATGTACTTCCTGCGCGGATCGCTGCCATGGCAGGGCCTGAAAGCAGACACGCTCAAGGAGCGCTATCAGAAGATTGGGGACACGAAGCGCGCGACGCCGATCGACGTGCTGTGTGATGGACATCCAGAGGAGATGGCCACGTATCTGCGCTACGTTCGTCGCTTGGACTTCTTCGAGACGCCCGACTATGAGTATCTGCGCAAGTTATTCATGGACTTGTTTCAGAAGCGAGGTTATGTGGACGACGGCGAGTTCGACTGGACGGGCAAGACAATGGTGAGTATACGGGTTGGTGAAATAACCTGGCATGTGTTGATTTAATAATGTGTGTCTTTGCATCGCACACAGCCAGAGAACATTTACATATTGCAACAGGTGCGCAACTTGCCTCCGTCGAACAAAGTGAAGACGAAATCGGCCAAGGTATCGAGGCTTACTGTAGGCGATGCTTGGGACGCTCTGATTTTCATGTGTTTGTATATTGTGGGTATTTATTTGTATGTTGTGCAATTCCAGAGCACCCCCGTCGGCTCGCTGCAGACCCACAACGAAGTCGTGGTGTCGCCCAGTCGCGATCGTCACGGCGGTGGCAAAACAGCAGGGAAGAGCAGCGCGTGGCCGGAAACTGCAAAGCCCAATACATTGGGCAATCTAACGCCTGCCGATCGCCACGGGTCCGTACAGGTAGTGAGCTCCACCAACGGAGAGCTCAATGCGGACGACCCTACTGCTGGCCACAGCAATACTCCCATCACCACGCGACTGGACAGCGACCCGCCGGATGAGACCAAGTGAGTGTTGTGGTGTATAGCGGGTGCTCTACCATATGCTTATCTCAGTTCGTATTACAGATGCTGCTGCTTCTTCAAGCGCAAGAAGAAGAAGAAAGGTGCGCGCAACAAATGACTACCGTATAACGAGACTGACCAGCACCTGACGCTGCTGCCGTGCGGTCACAGTAGCGCCGCTACTCTCAACTGACCAACGTACAGTTGTTACTATGTTATGTACTATTTAACTAGCTAGAGCAAATATGTAGGTTAGACGCGCCTAGGATAAGCCATCAATATACACACACACACTAACGCTACGATTGTTGATGATAGACAAACCAAAAACTATTGCTGTTTGTGTACGCCACGTTTTATCTCATTCGACGCCACGATTATTTATAACTTGTACATACGACACCCTGCAACTACTCATAGGGCGCATGCCAAATTTTATTACCATTTTTATAGGAGTTAAGATGACGCGTTTCAGTTGAGTTGTCATTGCATCGCCACGCGAGAAATGTAATTGAATCTTTGACCTATTTGATAAACGAGTCAGAATAAACCTCTACGCTGTAGATAATAATTGCAAAGGATTTGAATTTACCGCGTTATCGTAGTTGGCTACAACTGCGTCTGGGGGGCGCTAGTGGTTACGAGAGTGCACAGCGTGGCGGGGCGTGTGGCGCTCGCGTCAGTGTTTGGCGTGCCTGGCAGGCACGGTTGACGGCGCTGACGGGTCGACTGTTTACGGGCTGGGCAACCACCTCGCGCCGCTCACCGTTATCGCTTCTAATCGCTGACCCCGTCGCCGCCACCGCCCGCCGCGAGTCGCCAACATGAGCACACGGCGAGTGGCGTCGTATTGTGGCTGCCGCCGATGATCAGTGGTACGTATGAGCCGCGCTGCCGATGATCGATGATGACCCTCGCTCCTCTTCCAGCGCCCTCGACTCGCCGCCCGCTAGCACCATGGGCAAGCTGCTCTCGAAGATCTTCGGCAACAAGGAGATGCGTATCCTCATGCTGGGCCTGGATGCCGCCGGCAAGACTACCATCCTCTATAAGCTCAAGCTGGGCCAGTCCGTCACCACCATCCCCACTGTGGGCTTCAACGTGGAGACAGTCACGTACAAGAACGTCAAGTTCAACGTATGGGACGTGGGCGGGCAGGACAAGATCCGCCCCCTGTGGCGGCACTACTATACGGGCACGCAGGGCCTCATCTTCGTGGTGGACTGCGCTGACCGCGACCGCATCGACGAGGCGCGCCAGGAGCTGCATCGAATCATCAACGACCGCGAGATGCGCGACGCTATCATCCTAATCTTCGCCAATAAGCAGGATCTGCCTGAGGCGATGAAACCGCATGAGATCCAGGAGAAACTGGGCTTGACGCGTATCCGCGACCGTAACTGGTACGTGCAGCCGGCGTGCGCCACAACCGGCGACGGCCTTTACGAGGGCCTCACATGGCTCACCAGCAACCATAAGTTATAGCAGCGCTAGGCTGGCTAGAACGAGACTTGGAACGGCTTCTGTTCGGCGTACGAACGCAGTGGCGAAGATCGGAAGTGTTTGTACATAATTTTGAACATAATACTTATAATACTAATGATAATACCTAATATATTATATTGCGCTGAATACACAAATTGTATGTTGTTACGTACACTGTGCGGGTACCTGTGTGAACACAGCACACACTTGCGCCCGCAAATCTTTCAAAATCTCCGAGAGCGGCACCGGCATGCGGTTGTTCAATTCTACAGTGGGGATGAATGACGGCTGCACGACGGCAGTACGTTTTCCGTAATCTCGAAGCAATTGAGCGCTCTTTTCGCTTGCTGTACAAGCAGCGATTGCATCGTAATCCACTCCTACTCGTTTTGCGCAGCGCTCAGCTGCATCCATTGGAATGATATTGTCGTCGATCATGCAGGCGACCATCTTCAGCAGTTGCGACTGATCAGGCACCACATCGATAGTGCAGGCGTGCACCTTATTTCCCAAGCATTCAATTTGCCCATGTTGACATTGAAATCCCAACTTCCCATCCTCGTCAAATGTCTACAGGAAGCAATTAGTTAAAAATAAAGAACAATTATAGTGTAAAATCATACTTTAGCCTTGCCATAAGGCACCAAATCCAGGATAATATCATCTCCCAGCAGCTGGAACGTGGGCACCAGTTCCCTCAATACAAAATTTCTCGAATCTGAACAGAGTGCTTCATAATAAACTGTGATCCTCACTCGCTCTTTTAAGTCGGCAGGTAACTGCTTGAGCTTTTTCACTAATTCCAACTCATTTACGTCATTACGGTTGTTTTCATCCGTATTGTAGTAGCTTAATGCTTTCCACATGAACATCAAACAGAGTAAAAGCAAAAGAGTAATTTTGCTGCGATTATTCATCGTAGTTAGTCTTTGGCAGGGAATTGTACGTATAAATTGCAACTTGTCAGTTATCTCATCATGTCAGAGATAAGATCATAATGGGTAATAAATGCTGATTCTGATCAAGCTGATAACTTTCATTTTACTTTAATGTACAGTCAACTTTATATTTTAAGGTTAAGGTCATGTTTAGGCCTACATAAATTCTAGTAAAAGCCTCGTGATCACGCATGCGTTATCGACGGGATCCACGTATAAATAAAATTCCGCGTGAGGGCATTAACTACAGGCAGTTATTCTTATGAATATAACATACCATCCCATCCCATATTTTTTCGGTTCAAATTATTAATGAAAATATATCCTGTGACTGGGAATCGAACCGCAGACGACGATATTGGCGCTATAGGGCTCTAACCTTTGATCTACCACAAATTAACAATTTTCTCATTAATAACACAGTGGGTGACTCAAAAAGCCGTTCGGTTGATTTTAGAATAGAAAAATTCGTAATTTCTTGCTTCATTTTTTTCAGTTAAGACATATTCCAGTTGAGGAATTTTGGAATTTGAAACTTTCTGTACTTATCCAGATTGAGACTAGGAAGCCATATTTTTTCATTATCACTTAAGTTGTTAGAGTTATTAAAGATTTTGAAAAATCCAATTAAAAAAAAAAAAAAGATTTTTAAATGACAAAATACGTGAAAAATAACGTAGTTCTTTAATGAAATGAGAAAATTAAGAAAAATTGTTTTATCACATCATATAGGACAAATAGACTTTTAAGTGTTAAACGTAATTAATTCATATCTTCGAAACAAATTGCGATATCACAAAAGTGTAAACGGTCTTCAAATCAGGAGCAAATTGTATATCGGATACAATTTTAGAACTTTTAAAAATTCCACTTTCAAACAAAAATTTCTAAAGCCCTTTTCCGGGAAACTAATAAGGTAAGCAAAATAAAACTGGCATGCAGAGATAGCTTATGCCTCTGACTACATAACAACAACATTTCATTTCGATCCCCGCAATTTCATGCAAAACGACCAAAATTCTACCGAGGGGTAACACTGCCCACTTTTTCGTCGAAAAAACTGAAATTGACGCAATCGAAAAACGAAAAAAGCTGCTCGGTGCAGAATGAACATCTGCATGCAATCGTGCAAACAGTTTTTTCTTAACTCTAATATTTTCCGAGAAGAACGCGAAAATAAATTAGGGAAATTTTGGAATGGGCCTCGGAAAAATTTGAAACTTACAGAACTGGTGTAGTTTGAGACGAGAATGTCATTATTGCAGTTATTTTTCAGTATCACTTATATTGTTCGAGTTATTACAAATTTTGGAAAAATGGTATTTTTTGGAAAAATCACTGTTTTTAAATAAGAAAATACATGAATATGCGTAGTTCTTTAATCAAATGAGAAAAGTAAAAAAAAATCTTTTATCATACCAACGATACCAACAATTGTGTTGAAATAATGAATTGTTATAAATTCATACCTTCGAAACAAATTGAGTTATCACAAAACTATAAACAGTATTATAATCAGCATGAAATTCCTCACCGGATACGAGTTTAAAACTTTGTAAAATTTCACATTCAAAAAAAAAATTTCCAAACCCATTTTCTCAGAAAATATTGAAGTTACCAAATTATAACTTGCACGGTGAGATAGCTTTTGCCCACGACTACGTAATACCAAAATTACAGCTCGATCTGAGCACTTTCATGAAAAACGTCGGAAATCTGCCAAGGGGTAACACTGTCTACTTTTTCGGCGAAAAAACTGAAAATAACGCAATCCAAAAACGGAAAATACTGCTCGGTGCAGAATGAAAATCTGCATTCAATAGCGCAAACGATTTTTTCGTAACTTTAATAGTTTCCGGAAAAACCGGGAAAATCGTCTCTGAAAAATTTGAAACTTTCCTAATTGGTGTAAATGGAGGTGAGGAACTCATTAGTGAAGTTATTTTGTCAGTATCACTTAAATTGGGGGAGTTATTAAAGATTTTCGAAAACTTATATGTTTTGAAAAACTCAATTAAAAAAATAAGCGTAGTTCTTAATACAAAAGAGAAAATTAAGAAAAATTGTTTTTTCGTATACTATACCAATAGTTCATTTAAAATGGTTGAATGTTAAAAATTCATATCTTTGAAACAAATGGAAATGTCGCAAAACTGTAAACAGTATTATAATCCGTAGGAAATTCCACATCGGATCCAAGTTTAAAACTTTCAAAAATTTCACATTGAAAAAAAAAATTCAGAGCCCTTTTTCTCAGGAACAATTGAAGTTACCAAATTATAACTTGCACGGTGAGATAGCTTTTGCCCCCGATTACATAATATCAAAATTACAGCTCGCTCCGAGCACTTTCATGAAAAACGTCGAAAATTTGCCAAGGGGTAAGTAACATCCCAGATAGCATTTTGACGTTATGCTGACGGCGAAATTGATGGCTGCATGGTCGT
>JAODVP010179055.1:0-15843 GCA_025400035.1 Tetradonia laticeps
GTTGTGTTCGAGCTGTCATAGTGTCAACAACTCATTTCTGAAGATGGCAATGAGACTTTGTCAAAACGTCGAAGCCCTCGTTCTTCTCAGTACACGCCCGAAAGGTGTGAATAAATCAATGATTTCAAACTATTTAGTTATAATTAAAAATGTCAATATTTCAATTCAAATTTAATCAAATAATTTTATATTGTCAATAAAAAATTCAATTTCATTGACATGTTCTGCAGTATTGAGAAGAGACACTAAAATACATTTTCATAATCATAGTATGCGATTTATATATAATGTAAAGCATTGAGTTGAAAACTTAAAACAAATAGCAACTAAATATTTTACAAAGCCTTTCATCTTTCCCCTTTTATATAAAGCCAGATTTATAAATAAAAGTTTTAATATAAACCGAAGCGGGTGTTGGATATTAACGACCATCAAAATAAACCAATTTATATGTAAAGCCTTAAAAACGCTAGATAAATTTCATTAGCGCTTCGAATTGAAGCAGCCATTGTTTTCGCTGCCGTGTCGCAGACTCTCGTCGAGAATCCAAGGAATCGTATCTCACGGCAGGGCAATTTCCCGACAATTCGACTTTTTGATACGCCCGGCACGCGCTCCGCTCCACCGCAAAACGTAATGGCTACTCTCCCAAGAAGCCACCCCAAGTTAAGGTAAAACAACAGGAGTCATGTGGGTCAGCTTTTATTTAGCTGCGGCTGCCCTGAAGAAGTAAACGATTTTCCTCTAAATTCACTTGTTTATTGAAGGGTCTACGATGGTCTACGGTGGTGGTGTTTGTAGAGGGGAGTTTTATTTTATACTCCGAGGTTTTCTTGTACAAATTAGTGTTCGTTGGCTAAACGCTGCAGTCGACTACACGCAGGACGATGGGGTGTGAAGTGCAATAAGATAACATGGACAATAGGAAAGGAAACGCAAGCAGCAGACAGGAAAAAGGTGAGAAAGATGTAGTGATAAGGCTTTTTTGCATAGTCTCCTTTTCACACCTGCGGGCCGGAACATTACATTTACAACCGTTCGAATAAATGAATGCTAATCTTTAACCACGGTGAGGAAAACCAATGTGAGGAAAAATTGTAAGCCGTGCTTTTCTATGACAACCAAGTTTTATGTCCCGTGCTGTGTAATAATCAAGTATTATCCTGATTTCCTCATGCGGAATTTGTGTCTTTTATAGGCAGTCATTTCCAATCGGCAAATCCGAAACGACGGCTATTCCACCACCCTACGTGGCCACTCGAAGGTGCGTGTCAGGTGCACGTTGAGCCCAAACGAATCTATGCAAAACGTGATGGAGGCGCCGGGCGCCACACGATAAATAAGACATACTTCCCTGATTGCTTTCTGCCGCGTTTATAATAACCCTTTTAGGGCGCGTGCATCGCGTGCCACCGCACTATCTACCAGCTGTCACCGCCGGCAGGGACCAAGCCCCTCGAAACGTTTAAGTGGTCTCAACTCGGATTACAGCAACAACGTGTGCTCGCAACTGTTTCAAACTAAACTTGCACCGAATAGCAACATTTAAGCGCACGGCTATATAGAACTATATAGACAAAAACTAGATTCAACAACAATTGAATAATCTGAATGAAACGCGGACAGTGCGCAAGTTGCATGATGCCTTGTTTGCAATTGTTTGCAGACACCACGCGTGCGGTGTGTACATGCACGCGGTGCAAGATTAATTACGCGCCCGTAAATTAACTCTCATGAGTGCCGAACAAACAACGCACACAGCAGGACAGACGCAATTTATTCGCAACGTGCGGGCTTCAATTGACAAGTAAACAGACGTGGAATTTACAGGTACGTTTAATTTTATATACTTACCGAGCTTTATTTCCGGAATTTTTTTATGAGTACGAGAGGGAAGGTTATTAATTTAATAATACTCCAAAAGAAAGCCAAAGGCAGTGTATTCACTGCGCGAAGTTTTAAAGATTGTCGTGATTAATGACGCGCCTGCATCTTGCACCCGCCAACCGGCCGGAAGAGCTTACAAACACTTAAAGTTGCTAAATAGTGCAAGTTGGCACAGATGGGAAAGTGTGAGATTGGTGGATATTAAAGCGCGATTACGGGCCCACTCGCATTTGACAAATTATCGCATTCATCAAAAGCGCTTTCCATTCTAATTACATAATTATACAATCTTACAGTGATAGAACTTTATAATTAATTTGATCGTCGATACTAACATTAGGTATGTATTTCAATTTGTGTCATTTTTATCAGTAACTTATTGCACTAAATATGATATTTTTACAATGTTAACAATGCATGGAAAACTTTATTTGATTCCGGTTGTATATTTGAATATCAGTGCGAGCAGTTGTAGGAAAACGAAGAGAAGTTGATCACAGACGAATGATCGACGAGACGAACTTTTCTTCTCTTCCAGGAAAAGCGAGTCGGGATGATTTGATTTCGATCGGCTGGGATACGACAAGTCTACGGATGTAGATAATCCTTTGTTGCCTAATAAAAGAAATTTACATTAATAATATTATGTAATAACAAAATATACAGTGATTATTATAATAATTATATTAGAATGAAAAGAATTATATAAAATATTAGTTGAATTGTTGTTTTTCTTAAGTTGAACGTGAAATATTATAACTTATTAACTTATATTAGCTTATATTTTAATACGCCTTTTTACATAAAATAATTTGATCAGCTTTCATTCACCCTAAAATTTTTATTCATAACTTTGGAATTTCTAATAATACTAATGAATGAAAAAGCTACGCACGCACTTTTATTCTGAAAAAGTAAAAACGCATTCAACATTCAACATTCCGTATTCAACATTCAAACATTCAAACTTAGATCTAATTATATCCTTTTTACACAAACTCTCTTTCATTTTAATGCTTCCTCGCTTCCACTTCCTCATCGCCATATTTTTTATGTGGTGGAAAAGCATGACTATCCTTCATTACAACGAACGGCGCTGCAGGAAACTTTATGCGAGATAACTTTGAAAATACGGCCAAACACAGCGTTTCGATGACGTGACAATTTAAAATACTGATTTTAATTCCGCTTTAATTCTCGTTCTTCTTTGATTTACACATTTTAGGGACTTGCCTACACTGCTATGAATAGAATGAATAAACCGAGCACAAGTTTGTTCGTAGCAGTAAGTATAAGTAAAGAGCAAAGATACGAATACGAAGTGAATATAATCAAAAATTTAATCCATTAAAGACCCTATAAACCTCATAAAATACTTCAAACGCTATGATTTAATTCACTTTTCACTGTTTTTCCTAGCGTTTAGTCTAAGGTCTTCAGTTGTTGCGCCTGTTCACGTAACGATGTTTGTTTTGTGGGGAAATGATAACAATCTTAAATATCGATTAGTTCAATTTGATTCACACGGCCACAAAGCTGGGGCGTATACGCTGCACACGAAAAAGTGGAGTGAAAAAACGTCGCAGACAAAACTCTACTCTACTTGATTAATGACGATAAATAAATCGACTTACTTTTCCGTTTTTGTGACGCCGTTTTATTCGGAACTGCTGGTTTGGGAATTCCTGCACGCAGATAATGACATAGTAATGAAATCGAATGCTAATACATACAAGCATATCAAACTCACTGTAAACATTAATGGTACCATCAGTATCTCCCATCGCATTTTTGGAGACGCATTTGTAGATACCATAATCGGCGGTTTCCAATCGACGGATCACCAGCTTCATGTGCACTTTATACGAGTTGAGGACCAGTTGTGGATCGTATTTCTCGTCTGTATAATTAATTGTCATTAATAAAGGATTCGTGCCAGTCAATAGCTTTATATATTCAGGACTAGTGGAAGTGATACTGGACGTGTGGAAAGCTTGCTACATCCTTGAATGACCACGCTCTGTCTATCAGTTCAAATCTACTGCACCGCCGAGTGTCTGCTTGCTCTGATTCGCTTCATCTGGTTCATCAGCGGTCAGTCGTTTCGCTGCCGGCCCCCAGTCAAAATACGCCGCCCCTCGCACCACATTGAATAACACTTACTTTGAGGAACGATCTCGCCCGTATCCCGCGTCCAGTAGTTAATTGATTTTGGGAACGCTTCCGAATTGCATTCCAACACAATCTGCTGCTCGTCGTACGCTCCAATTAATTGATATTGGATCCAAATCACCGGCGGAACTATTGGAGTAGACGAGTTTGGACAGACACAGAAAAAAAGTTTATTGATACGTACACACTACCAAATGAACGGAGAATATAAACACAGCAGGACGATCAATGTCAAAAGGTGACTGAACACAATCAATCAATGTTCTTCAAAAGTAATCAAGAAATTATGAGTGGAAGGCAATACAAGATTATGTAAGACACGGGTCTTCAACCTTTTATTACACGAGGGCCACATTCGAATAAATATGAGGTCGCAAATATTTTTGTAGTTCTATATGTTTTTTATAATGTACAAGGTTCAGATTTTAATGACACTACTACAAAATACAAAATGTATTGATTCAATCGGGACCAAAAAAGATACTAACAATGTTAACGTAAGAGGAGGGATAAATGGATAAACTAAAGTTAGCAGTAGAAATAAGTCAATTGCTTGATAGACTCATCAAATATTGACTGATATTAAATTATGCCAGTTGATCCGGGCGTAAAGTAAGATTGACTACATGCATTATACATTCGCATCAATTCTCCAAGAGTGCGACTTACAGTTGACGACGAGCATTATCCTTTTACTAACCGAAGGCGGCACTCCATTGGAGGCTATGCACAGATAAGGGCCCATGTGTTTTCTATTCACATGATGAATTGTTAATACAGTGCCTTCAACGCTCGCCTCGCCTGGAAGCAATCTCTATTTAATAGTCATCACTACAGATTTTTTTGCATCACCGTGTTACCATCACGATGCCGGCGGTCTTGCTTGATGGTCTCACCAAACTCCCGTTTCCAGAGAATAGTGGGAGTCGGGAAACCCCTCGCCACGCATACCATGCTGACATTCGCCCCTTCTGTCACCACCATATCAGGACTGGTCTGATAGTCCACTATGTCCGGCGGGACTGCAAACGCAAATCACATAAATCTTCGATCCCCTCAGCCTCTCAGTGCCTCGTCACCACTCACCAACCACGTCCAGATATCCGACTTGGCTCTTCATCGGGTCCGTGTTGATCTGGCACATGTACCAACCACGGTCGGCGTCTTTCACCTCCTTGATGTGCAGGAACCACGTTCGGCGCTCGCTGTGAGTCACTGCGATGCGCACGTTTTTGGTGATAATGTGGCTATGGATAGTGAGTATTGTCTGCGTATCGACGCGCAGCCAAGCGACCTGAAAATGATACCCACAACTGCCATTTCCTTGTATTCCCCATCATGATCATGACTACAGGAACTTATATTTCGCTATGTATAAGGACGGGGGAAGAAAGTGCGGAAGGAAATGAATTGACATTTTCACTACTGCATGGGGTCGGAAATGTGATATATTTGACATTTACACAGAACATCTTTAGAAAGGTGAACCAAATCTTCTATGCTATGTCAATTGCACACAACGCACACAACTTCTCTGATATTGCTCGTAGTAAAATCCCACAGCAGTAAAAATTATATTAAATATACATTTACTAGACTAGACCCTTCGTGGTTAACGTCTGCCGCACGTAAGAGCAGATAATTTAATATGAATGTATTCCAGATGAACACTAAAGGTAAACGCGCGTCGCTCTTGATACATGCGCGTACGTGTCAGTAGTTTAGTCGGAGGCGGCGGGCTTTGTAAGAGCTTTGTGTGGCAAGTAGCAAAACTGGCGTTTTATACATGAAGAACATGGAGACTAGTTTTATTTTTACAACTTCTTTCTCTTTTATTTTACAATTCTTAATTTATCAATGAAATTTTAAAATAATGTAGAATTTATTCTACCGTAAATAAATGAACAAAAATATGTTTGCTTTAGTAATTTAGTTTATTTAAAGCGTAAAAACCATAGCTCAAAATTAATTCACAAACTCAAGCTGGACAAACTCGATTTTTTAAAACAGTGTCGGCAACGTGGCAACAGAATTAAAAATGCGCTCGCGCAAAGTTGTAATGAAAACTCGGGGAAGATTTATTGTGTGTTCGCACACCAGTGTGCGTATTTTTTCATCATATTTTTGTGTCGCCGGATTTACCTCCGGTGCACGCTGGGATGTCTAACGAATATGAACTATTTTAATCCGAGTTCTAGTGTTGATTAAAAACTGGTGAATTATTTGAATTATAATATTGCAAATAAATCAGAAGTAGGTTATAAACTAGGTGCATTTAATTAAGTTTTAGGTTTTTTTTTAAATTATTCTATTTAGTTAATAAGACTTTCACATAAATGAACGAAATGGCATTGGGTCCCAATTTATATTATTCTATAGAATTGAATCAAATCGCTTTCAATGGTTGTAAGCTTTGAAAATATGTTTGTGTTTCTCTCATCCTTGGGGCTGTATCTGTCAACAACAAATGCGGGATTTTTTCAACTTAGCTTCTTTGCTTGTGAATAACATGGTTTTTACTGTTTAGTGGAAATTTTAATTCTTTTGGAATATCCTGTATCGAGTATCTGTTATTCTTCTGAGTATAAAAGATTTCCTGTTTCTGGTTTCGGAATTATTGACTAGTACCTTTCTTACGCGTACCAGCTCAATCGAATTGTGAAAACCCTTTTTCGAAATCTTTTATAGTTTTAGAGAGGGAGCTGTGACCTGTATTCCATTGATTGTTACAACGTTTTCTCCAGGAGCATAAGAGCTATCAAAAAGAGTCCTCAACTTCTGGTTCCAATGTTAACTGTCCAAAATTGATCGACATTTGGAATTTGAAATCTTGTGCATATATCTATCATAGGTTTTTCTCTAAAATTATAAAAGTCATAGGAAGTGGTGTCTCAGATTCAAACATTCCAATCCCCGATTCCGGGATAACGCAAATTCTGGGTAGAATAGTAAGTTGAAGCCTTTCTCATGTTTTTGTTCCTCTCATCTTTGGAGCTGTAGTTACCAATATCTCATGCGTGATGATAATAATTTCTTTCTTGTTAGCTTCTTTTTGTGCGAATAACATGGTTTTTGCAGTTTAGCGAAAATTTTACTTCTTTGGAAGACCTTTGTTCGTCTATCTGTTATTTTGCTCTAAAATTTTAAAAGATGTCCAAAAACACGTGTCAGATTTGCCTTGGAACCAGTAATTATGATAATTCCGGCTCCGGATCTTACCACATTCCTCGTAAGAGTGATTTTCATATAGTACAGCAGACCCTTCTGAATAGAATTCTGAATACCTTCTTCGGCAAAAGACAAGTAATTCTACCGATTGTCACATGCTTTCTCTAAAACTCAGCAGGAACTGGTGTGCGATGTTACCAGCTTCAGATATAAGTGCTCATAGTGCAAGTTCATCAATTCATAGGAAGAAAATATAGGAATTTGAGTTCTAAATTGTGTTTAATGGAAATTCTTCTTATTCGTCTATCTATCATAGAATTTTCTCAAACGCTATAAAAGATATAGGAAGATGTATCTCAAATTCAAGGTTTCCAACTTGCGCTTCCGGAATTCGCCATATTCTAGCTACGTTGAAGCTTTGCTCATACCCGTTTTCCCAAATCTTTTATAGTTTTAGAAAAGGCACTGTATCCTCCCATCCATTGATTATGACAGACTTTTCTCCAAAACCATAAGAGACATCAAACAAAAAATGGTTCGCCGCATTTGATTCAGTAGGGTCTGGTGTGAGGCAAACTACGTTTTAACTTCCGGTTCCAATATAAAGTGTTCAAAACGCATATTTATCGATATATAAGGAGAAAATGTATAACTTTAAAATTTTAAAACTCAGAATATAATTAGGTTTTAATTGTAGTATTTTCATTTCTATTGAGTTATATGCAATCTACCATAATTCTGATCCGAACTGAATAACCGCGAACTTATCCTCTCTCATCCTTGCTGTAGTTATTTTGAACAAATACAAAAAATTAATAATTGTTATGTGTAAACTTTATGCGAATGACACGTTATGAAAATTTTGCGAGCTTTGGAATATCCTTGTCGCCTATTTATTTCCTCTAAAATTATATAAGACCTCGAAAAATATATTCCACATTCAACGTTTACAACTGCGGGTTCTGGAATTAGTACCTATCTCACAGCATCTCAATCGAATTCTGATAACTGTTTTCCTGGTATTAATTATAGTTACACTAGGACGTTTCATCCATCCATTATTACAGTGTTTTCTCCAAAATCAAAAGAAATATTAGACAAGAGTTTCAAACAATCAATTCGGCAGGCTCCGGTGTGGGAGTCAGTAAGGTTCCTATTCCCATGTTCCGATTGTAGACCCTCAATGTAAATTTATTAACATTTAGTAGGAAAACTAAAAATTTGAAAACTAAAATTTTTCATTCAATTCGAAATCATTTAAACAATATATGATGTTAATTTCGGTTTAAATCGGAAGTGACCTCAATTATTTGAGACTGGCCTTATCTTACAATTAGTACTATAATTAACCTTTACATTTTTATATATCTATACTACAAAGCTTGACTTTATAGTTGTACGTGTTTAAAGATAGTCACTAGTTTCTTGTTAGTTTTATTGCGAAACTTATTCACATTAACCACTTTTTCTTACTTGTTCTTTGCACAAAACTTTTGGTTATCTTTTCAATCGGTACTGAAATAAAACTAAGTTCCTTTGTAAAATAAGATTGCGACTCCAGAAAACTTCGATAGAAATACATAACATATATTAAACAATGCAGAGAATACTAAGATAACATATTTTGTATATAAACATCTTTACCCCAGGTCAAGGCCTCTGTAATTACACTTGCTTTTAACGTAATCTCACTTCAGGATCTGTGTTAACATCTTGGTATATGTAAATCGATCTAAAAATCTCAGAAAAGGATTGGCAACAGAAATATGATTTGTATTCCGGGCGTAAATAGTAGGTTTATTTAGATATTCCAGCTCTCTTCCAATTCTTGTGTAATTTACGTTTTGGCTCCATGTAGTTGGCATGTATTATTGAAGCAATTTGCGGCAATTTTCGAGTTTTCTCTGCTCAAACCAGGCGAATGCGACGGTAATAATATTAGAACGAGCTGCGATTGCGATTTTTACCCCGTCCTATAGCGTTCCTCCCTATTTTCAGGAACACGCGATATTGGAGTTGTGCATGTCAATAATTCAACACGTCGCGGGCAACTCTTATTCCCATACAATTGCGAATAAAAAATCTTCGCCAACACTAATTCCCCAACACGAAAGTGATACTGAACAGACTTTCGCATGTATTTCGTCAATACATGAAAAACGTTACCTTGTACAGCCCCAAATCGTCGACGACACATTTGAGTACGGCTTCTCTGCCAGCTGTCACTGTCACGTTCTCGATGGACTCGTGAAAGCTGGGATTCTCTAAGCAACAAGAAAAACATCAGTCAAAAACATAATATTGTCGTTTGGAAATTCTAAGTAAAGCACCATATAACACAACACTATGAAGATAATATATACAAATTAAGATCCAGCTTGTAAAAATTCCAGAGGATCATAGGCAAAAGTAAACTTTGCTGAGACTGCACCATTCGCAATCGTCGCGCGAATAAATTCCCAAGTAAATTAACTTTGAATATAAATATGGACGCGATCGCATCAGCATGCCGGCGAAGAAAAGCGGAGTATTATTCCGCGCTGCGCTATCAGCGTGCCAGCCGAGCAGATTAGCGACGCCCCGATTGCACCCCCAGCGACAAATAACCACTCATTTCCGGGCCTTTTCTCGCCGCCTCCGCGCCCGACACTCAATGCACGAGGAGCACTGTTTTCGGTTATTATACTCGCAATCCGTGACGCTTGCTGCAAATACGACCACGATTCGGATTCTTATTCAGAGTCGAGAATCTTCTCCTAGCTACTGCTAATCAGCTTAAAACATTTATTATATTTCCCTAGGCGGTTTTCCACGGCTAAGATAATTTCAATTACAAATTAAACTATGATTCGAGAACTAGGTACACATACGTATGTAGTCAAACACAAACAGATTTTGTAATTAGGTTCATAATCAATCTAATTGATTTCACATAATGCTAACACAGGTTTCTTGTTTAAATGGTGGATGCACCGGGCCCAACGTAGTTAACCTATAGTGGAGACACGGACCTTTTTTGACGTGAAAAAAACGAGTGTAACAAAACCAGGCGATACGGTTTGGCATTATAGCTAAGAAGATCAGATCCAAACGGAAATTATATTATTACATAAGTGAATGTTTAAAGAATTCACTACGCATAATTAGAATACTGACACATCGCGCATAGTGAAAGAGGCACTATTTTGCTGATAGTTTGCGGCATATTGAAATTTGTATTTGCTATAACTTTTAACTCAGACGAGGTACGACTATCGGGAAAGTTTTAAACGATAGCTCCTGTAAAAATCAATCTATTGCGTATAAAATATTAGTTTAAAATATTGACAGTATAACTCTAGATTTACCAAAGACGAAACCAATTTAGGAAGTAAGTTAGGAAGGAAGTTTTGGAAAATATTCATTTTTGTGGAATTGGTGAACATTTTAAGCAAAATATTTACTCTGTTATTGGAAAATAAAGAGTAATTCATTCGTATTAACCTTAAATATTAACATATTGAAATTCCAGTATGTACTTTTGTGGGATTAAGAATTTCAAAACTAGAAGTTAAGTTTTGATTAATGCTATACTAAATTCTTCCAGTTATGAGGCGTGCCGCCATCCAAGTCGGGGTTAGCATTGTAGATTTAAATCAATACATTATATCCAAACTTAATTGTTCAAACTGGATAGCTAGAAGATTTAAGAATTCATTACCCTAAATGAAGAGCGAGATATATCTTGCCAAGTGGAGGGGATATCGTCGTCATGTTGCTATTTATCGAAGTTTGCTTTACAAACATTAACATGAATGCGTCCATCAAATTGAAATATATGGAGGAAATCAATGTAACGAATTCAGGGTATACAGTTTGGCTTTACCTACCAGTACCCCATCATAGCGGCGTCGTGAAACGATGGATCTGCTAATTTCCCGGCCCTGATAGCAGTAGATACCTGAAGATGAAAAGCATCTACTGCTCACAATTAAAATGATGACTCAGCATGCCCGCTGCGGAAAGAAGTGTGAGGCCGGGAAACGTTTCGCAATTTGGTATTTATTTTACTATACTTTTATGAGTTTGTCTAAAGATGAATCAAGTGGTTAACTTCGCTGTACACATCACTTGTATTAAAAACGTGGTGTACCTATCGTCATGTAATGAGCAGGTACTAACTATGCGCACCACGTTTTTAGTACGAGTGATGTATACATCGAAGTTTACTACTATTACTTTTTAGACACACTCATACGTTGCTTTTAGATTTTTTAATCTATTATAATTTGTTCTAATCCCAAAAACTATAAAACTTTTTTTTCTGGATGGGATGTTTACGCTAAGCATTGTTATCGTTAAATTGATTTGACACAGCAACATCATTCACCGCCACATCAAGAATTGGTAGGTTTAAACGTTTGTAATAATAATTATAAACAATGTATAATAAACAAGCATCGTAACCATTGAAAATCAATCACGTAAGTTTTATTGGGCAATCACAAGGCATATGCGTTTTTCAATTTGTCGCAAACTGGAGGACCAAAACGCATTTTTTCAATTTTATTTTGAAATATGTTTTGAAGAATTGATATTTATGTTAGCTAAAACAAAATTCCATAGATGTCACAACAATATCGTCAGTAACCCAACGGCAAACACGCGTATTTTTGAGGTTTTCGTTAACAGTAAAGTAATGTAAAGTATAACAGTGAAATCTATCATAACAAGTCGTGTGTTTACAATTGTTAGTAGCACGTCGGCTTGACCTTCAAATTGTGAGTCATCGGAGACAAACAACTCGCTAGTCAGAACCGCTGCACCGAAATTTTTACCGCGTAGTTCTTATTTTCGCTCTGGAATTGTAGGACACGAATCTTCTGCGTTAAATATTTAGTGATCATTTCATTAGTACCAAACCAAGTGTTAATTACTGTAGTATGTGTTATTTCCGTGTAGTTCGCAAATAATTACTAATGAATGAAATCTAACGCGTTAACTTTGTGCAATTAAAACATTTGTAAATGTTTGAAATAATAATATATTTGTAAATATATTGTGTATTTTAGCGATACAGCAAATAAGATCATCCTGTTTACGTATAAAGGTAGGCTTTATTACTTTGTATACACAGGAACAGAAAATACCTATAATTTGATAATATGTTATAAGTTAATAATATATTATCACGTTAAATTCACGGCTATATCTATCGCCTTTTTGCAAATATGACAACCAAACTAGCAAACTACAGCCAAAAAATAAATTAATTGCTGAAGAGATCTTGCAAGAAAATTTATCTTGACCTATGTATCTGAAACTTGTTATTATGATTTTATAAATTATATATTAGACTGTAAATTGTGTATTCAAGATTGTAGATTTTGTGATTGAAAAATTATGGGTAAACCTCCAGAAAAAATAAAGTAATGCGTGACGTATATTTTATAACGGTTACAAACATAAAACTAACAAACGCAACAGCGCCGCAATGTTTTGCATTTTGTGACCACCGCGGACGCTTCGTGCTCACCCTATAACATCCCATAGCCGGTGGCGCATAAAATGTATAGTTTTACTGTGTTCATAAACCGCCAACCCTGGAGGTAAAACATCATGTGATGTGTGGACACGTAACCACAATTTGAAACAGAATAATAACATTCATGTTCGTCTACCTGTCTACTCGCTGCATATCACATTTCATAATAATTTAAATGACATTTTAACGCATACAACATTTATGTGATGTGAAATCCTAGCAAAGCGAAAATTATTAAAACCATTAGCTGAAATTATTGGCTTACTTCTCGGAATGGGAAGTGCAGCTGCTAAATATAGAAGAAAACCACAGATAATTGATTATATCTACTATCCAACACAATCTCAGTTAATCTAACAGTATCTGGCAGAATCTAAGAGTATCTAACACAATTAGTAATACTACTCAGCTGTGCTCATCCTGTTCATCCGCGTTCAATCCTGTTTGTTGCAGCCTTTAATTAAAACGTCACATATCAGCGATGCGAAACGTGCACCAAGTCTGCGGTCACAACTCCATGCAGTGTTCGAACGCTTCCTATTTCCTTGCGGATGCTTAAATTTCAACGGCCTTCGAACCACCTCTAACCAGCTGCAAGCATTTATAATTGACTTCAAGGACCTCCAAACGTCCCCACGATATCTACATACATTACAGTCACGCCTGTTTTGGGTTCGTACTTGCATTCAAAGCGCATAATTGAAAATAAGCATATTTGGAAGGTGGAGTGTAGAGTACGGATTACAGGATGTGGTTATCACGACCGCAAGCCCAAAATAACTGACGTAGTGCTAATCGAGCGATGCAGATTTAGTCACGGCCGGTGTATGTTAATTAGCAGGTTGAAAGGTCGTGAAGTGGACTCGGAAATTACATTCAGTAGTATACTGAAAATAATAACCTCTGTGTAATGCTCCGTTCACATGGTACGGTTTTTCTGCCGATCCGTTTTTTTGTGCCGGAACAACTTTTGAATGCTTGCTATTCGGATTCGGTTTTTTAAACGTACTACTCATTCTCGTTGGCAAAACCGAAATGCCGTATACGGTCGCCACCGTATCATGTAAACATGCTTATTTAAATACATGCGTCACAGTAGGAAACCGCAAAAAACCGATTCGACAAAATTGACGAAAGCATGCTATGTTTCAAATATCATGTGGAAATATCAAAATCGTTTCTAGACTCTTTTAGTCGTATTGACTCTGTCAATTATAGTGTTCTGACTTGAATATAGATCGCATTACTACATATACGTGTTCACATCAAAATTTATTATTAAGTGCTACGTACAGCTTAATTAAAAAGGTGGAGTGTAATATAACCAATCCTAGATTAAAATCTTAAGTATCCACTTAAATTATTCCAACCTAATTTAATACGAAATGGTGTAGAACATCTAATTAAAAATTCATACAAAGCAATTATCTCCTTATAGAAAAAGGGCGTTCCACTTGAGCGAAACTTGATAATGATAAAAACTTAACAAAGCGGGAATAACAATAAGCAGCGCAGCGTGATACGCAAGCATCGTTAGTCATAGCATGGCCAAAGCTCAAAGCTCAGTGAGCTTTGTAATAGGAAAGTTAAAAGGTGGTCCTTCGCATCGTATTGTGCTCCAATGTGCCCCAAGAACGTCCTCAAATTAAAAGCAAATCAGAAATTGCTGCGCGTTTTTATCTCGCTTCTAGTTTATAAAACTATGTATATGCAAAAATAGAAGCTGGTGGTAGTAGCAGTCGATTTACTATGTAGTACCTCCTCGCCATCATCAAGGTGGCGTCGAAAGCGCGAAATAACCGACATTGTAAGCTCGGCATTACGCGCTCGCGCTCCAAGAGGTCTCATTAGCAATGCAAAGAGGCTAATAACAGTGAATATGTCGTAATTGGAGATACTCGGCACTGCAACTATAAAAGTTAGACACACAAATCTGTTCAACCAGTACTCGTACCGATGCAAAACCCTCAAGCAAATAATTTTCGACAAATATTTGAAAAGTTAACCTGATTATCAGTTTTTTCCACTAATTAAAACGTGGAGAAACAAATAAAATGATTATTAACCTCGGCTTGACCCTTCAGCGGCCTCCACCCTAAAAGCGAGGAACGTAATTAGCACGTTTCATATTTCCGCGAGCAAATTAAGGCAGCGGCAGTCGGCAGTAAGCAAAAGTTATGCCTCTGCCATTCAGCACCCTGACAGCAAACATTGCCACGTCTACATCCACATTCTCTTCAGCTACTGGAAAGTAGAAGATGTGAGGTTACTGTGCTAGTAAAGCAGCTGGGATCTTTCTACATTTTTTGACACTGGTTCCAGCTGCATTTATTTACGCTCGGACTGGTCTTACTGTAGCATCTGCACTGTATACGCTTTCATTTCAATTTTAATTTCAAGACTTTAGCACTGGCAATCAACAGGAGAAGACGAGAAGACTTACGACTGAAGGCGTAGGATAGAATACAAACGGAATACCAAGATAATACAAATGATGATTTTCTTGATTTTCCGGCTAGGTAATTGAAATATTTGAAATATTTTCTAAGGAATGAAGAAAGTAAGTCAGTAAAGTGAATATATTTTTAGCGAAACGCATTAACTTTGGAATGACACACGTTGCACACAAAAAGAAAGTGCACTGCAATGCGCGTATTTTATTAATTAATATTTCGCGTGTTTTGCGAGGTCTGTGCCACGCGCCAGGCGCCTCCACAAATTGTAACAATAGAAAAACAAAGACTAAAATAATTGGAATTGATTATATTATAACAATAACTACAGTTTTAAAACCTGGATTATGGATTATAACTCATATTTATGATCGATCATTCTAAAAATGAAAGGAAGTAGAATATTATTTTAATTTTAAGATCACAGAATGTTCGGGAAACCTTTGGAAAGTCCTATATTTCCATAAATACCTAAGTTTACTCTCTAATTGACTTATGTTATCTAATCTGCTTTGTATTTAGTCGTTTAACCATTCATTTCAACGAATTTAAATTTATTCTACTTTCCGGACTATTTGTGGCTCTTACTAGCTAATTAATTAATCAATTAACTCATAATTACCCAATTGTATCCCCCAT
>JAODVP010179166.1:0-17598 GCA_025400035.1 Tetradonia laticeps
TTACAGAAATTTACAGAAATTTACAGAAATTTACAGAAATTTACAGAAATTTACAACAATTTACAAAAATTTGGAGAAGTTTAGAGAAATTTGGAGAGATTTAGAGAAATTTGGAGAAATTTAGAGAAAGTCAGAGAAATTTAGAGAAATGCAGAGAAATTTGGAGAAATGCAGAGAAATTTAGAGAAATTCAGGGAAATTCAGGGAAATTTAGAGAAATTTAGAGAAATTTAAATCACTGCACCGGCAATACAGAGGTCTCTGCTTTAACTCCCGCTACAGGATATCTTTTCATTAATAACTTGAACCCAATTAATATTGGAATAAGTATTATCATTACTTAAAATACAGAGATATTTAGAGAAATTTAGATTAGTATAGTGAAATGTAGAGAACTGCAGAACAATTTACAATTAGAGAAACTTAAATAAATTTTTAAAATATTTTAGAAATGCAGAGAAATTAGAGAAATGGAGAAAAATTTAGTGAAATGCAGGGAATTTTAGAGAAATTTAGAGAAATTGTGACAAATTTAAAGAAATTGAAAGGAAATTAGAAGAAATTGAAAGATATTCAGAGCAATTGAATGAAATTGTTAGAAATTAGAAAATTGACAGAATTGAGAAGTTTATATTAGAATATTTGAAAATAAAGAAATCGTGAAAATTGAAAACATTGGCAAATTGAAAAATTAGCAAAGTTGAAAAATAGGTAAAGTTGAGAAATTATAAAAATTTAGAAAACAGCAAAATTTAAAAATTGTGAATATTGGGAAATTGTCAACATTCAGAAATTAACAAAATTGAGAAATTGCAAATTTGGCAAAATAGTGAAATTGGCAAAATTGGGAAATTCGGAAATTGGCAACTTGACAAAACTAAGAAATTGGCAAAATTTGAAGATTTTGAAATTTTAAAAATGGGCAAAATGGAGAAATTGGCAAAGTTGATTAAATGGCAAAATTGACAAATTAGTCTAATTGAAAAAGTTGGAAAAATTGAAGAATTGGAAAATCGAAAAATTACCAACATTCATAAATTCTTTAATTGAGAAATTGAGATTCGAAAATTAATAAAATTGGATAATTGAGAAGTTGACATTCCAAAATTAGAATTTATTTTGTATTATACATGAAGAGTCTAAAATAAAATTGTACTCGTTCCATCCTCGAAATAATCTAAAAAATTATTTTTAGAAAAGATATAAGTTTTATGAAAGATTGAGATGTTATGGAACGGTTTTGAAATGTATTTACTAGTTATCTTAATGAAATTCACAAATCGATTAAATTTTATCTAAACACGTTTAATTGCCTATTGAACAGCGTTATTTACCTGATGCTGAGGTAAATAAAACAAATGCTATTTTTCCCATGTTTTGCCCTAAAATGCTTTATTTCCCGATCAGGTAGAGAAAATCTCATTGCGGATTTCAAACCAACGATATAAAATTGTAATAAAATTAGTTCAAAGATCACAAACGGTAATCAAAACACAATACATGTGGAGCAGTTGAGTTAAACTGGTCCGATTCCTCCTCAACGACAGTGCTGAGTAAAATTTCTAAGAGAGCACTCGGCCAACCGGAACAGGAACGATGTAAGATTGTTCCTTTTATTTCATTGTAAGAAGTTTTGCAAGATTAAAATATATTTGCGTTCACAACATACACAAAACCTGTAATAGTTAAGAAATTGATTCTCAGTACCTACCAATAAACTAATTAAGCTCTTATATGAGATTGTAATTGACTAGGGAAATGCAGGGAATTTCCCTTGGGTTTATTATTGACTTTCATTTACTTTCATTAGATGATAAGTCCATAGTAGTATATTAAGGATTTAGTAAATCGAGTTTTAAAAGCTGGAAAAAGTAATTACTTCCTTTTAAACATTATTTACTTATATCATGAGAGACGGAAAATGCCGTCGGTTAATTTAAATAGAACTAAATCATCAATTTTTCTTTCTGAATTTTCTGGAACTATTCAGAAACAGACTAATGACATACTTTCGCTGATTTTTTTAATTTATTTGCCATATAAAAGTTTAACCATCGTTTTATTTTTATTTTTTTCAATGAAATAGTGTCAGGGCTGCATAATTCCAATAATTCTTTTATGGTCTATTGAAATTAATCGACCGGACTTTTTCCTTTTGCAAAAATACCATGACGTTAGCTGTAGAGGAAAAAGTAGGTTTTTATGACATTATAGGAATTAATGAAATCATATAATATTACAAAAGAATTTTAAAAGTGGAATTAAAATATATATATTAAAGCAATTTCATTCCACTTTCCTACAATAATTACACGCTGAAACAAACCGCGGTCAATTATTCTGCGCAGAATGAAAAATTTAATTCAGTGAGTTAAAAATATATAGAATCTTTACAAAAAGCCTGCAACTCCGAACCTCAGCTGGTTTTTGCAGAATAAATTAATGAGAAAGACGAATATTTTGCATATTCAATTGCATGTCAATTGGGAAGGTAATTAATTGTAATTTTGTAATACTACGAAAACTAAACCACACGCTAGTGGCAAGTAGCGCCTCTATGCATTTTAATAGGACCGGCTTTAGTTGCTTGCATCACGGGTTTTACGACCCAAATAAATCAGCGGCTGAATAGACCGTCGTGAGTGAGTTCAGATATGTAGCAAACAAGCAAACTCCATAGTTTCCGTTTGCCTATGCAATTCCATATAATTACTCGTTATTTTCATTAATTGATTCTGCAAAAACCAGCTGAGGTTCGGAGCTGCGGTCTTTTTGATAAATTTCTACATATTTTTAACTCTCTGAATAAATTTTTATTCTGCGCAGATTAATTGACCCCTAGTTTGTCTCACCGTGTTATTTATCAATACTTTGTTTGATGCTTTTCATTTTTGTTTAAATTTTCAACCATTTCCACAATCTGTCTTAATAATAGCATCGCTGTAAAATCACACTAGAATGCTATATTTTCACATGTCATTTATTTGACTGTGCAATGCAATTTATCTGTGTTTTTTTAACGGATTTTTATTCAACTATACCAATGGAACATAAATAAAAACGAAAGAAAAATAAACGTTTATATAGATACCACAAAAACACAGTAGATATGCATATTGATTTTATAGCAGCACCGATATATATGATACGCTACATTCCGCTACATTTTTGACTATTTCACGAACTTGCCTTTAATGTTTAGTTGTTTGCGTTTTTTTTTTTCTAACACCTAAAGCGTAAACTTACTTTACCCGCGCTGTTTTTTATTCGGTGTTAACTTGCTTAGAATTTAGTTTCCGATATGATGCATAAATAATTCGGATAATTAAAGATACCACACATAATCCACAACTTGTTGTTTAAAACATAAGAAAGAATGTGATACGTATAATCGGCGTTCGGATAACCAGCGTACTGCATAACAAAAAAAAAAATTTCTTAACTTCAAGTAGAGCCAGTAAAAATTCTAAGGCACACTAAAAATCATCCGTTTATTTAATTACACGGTGCTCGAATTACAAGGTCAATTGAAATGCGACGATGAGAGAAATCATAAGTTAAAATGTTTGAAATTTGTAGAATATTGTATAAAAAAATCAGATCTGAATAAGTTGCCAATTATTCCGAATCAATTAATGAAAATCGTAAGTTTATGGAATGCAAGGCATAAAACGTATTCTTTGTTTCCTACGAACCGACAATGAAACGCTTCCAATTGCCTGAAAACGCCTATAAATATCTTCGAAAATTTCATAAAACCTCTATAATACTTGAATATAGAAAAAAAAGAGCAAAGAAATTCTAAAAATGTATAAAAAAAACTTTAAAAATCTACAGATTCCTAAAATTGCCTAAGAATGCTTGAAAATACTACAACAATCCTTAAATATACATGCCAAAAATTGCCTAAATGCCTTGGTATTCTAAAAAATGTCACATATAGCCAAGAAATGCCTGAAATCTGCGTTAACATCTCTAAAAATGTCAAAAAATGCCTAAAAATGTTGAAAAATACCGAAAAGTGTTCAAAAATGTCTGAGAATAACTAAAAATGCCTGAAAATATCTAAAAATGCGTGAAAATTCCTAAAATCTTTATAAAAGGCTTATAATGTCTAGATATGTTATGGATATATATCTCCAAAAAATACCAATTTTTTTGTTTCACATGTCAGAAAACATCTAAAAACGTCAAAAAATATCTAAAAGATAGATACTTTCATCTGTAAAATTGCCTAAAAATATCTAAAAATGCGTAAAAATACCTAAAATCGCGACAAAGACCTAAAAATGCCTAATTGTAAGTATGCTTGGAAATGTTTAGATATGCCATAGAAATGCCTAAATATATCTAAAAAAATATCAATTTTGTTTTAAATGTCAGAAAATGACTAAAAAATGTCTAAATTATTTTAAAATGTTTGAAAATCTTAAATACTTACAATACTTACACAAAAAATACCAAAGCGAGCTTAAAACTTCCAAAGAAATTATAAAAATAGCTAATAATACCTAGGAATCTCTATTAACTCATAAATATGATTTAAAATACTATAGCAATGCTTACATATATCTAAAACTATGTTTAAAATGCCTATTAATGTCTAAACATGACTAAAAAGTCATAAGAATGCTTTAAAATACCAAAACTATCTAAAAATGTACTAACAATGTATTGAAATGTCTGTGAATGCTTAAAAAGTCTAGTTATCCGATAGAAATGCATAAAGATGATTAAAAATGTCTAATAAAATGTCAATTTGTTTTAAATGTCTCAAAGTGCCAAAAAATATCTAAAAAGATTAAAAATACCTTAAGATGCCTAAGAACGCCTAACGCCTAAGAAAAAAAAAGGATTAAAAATGCTATAACAACGCTAGGTATGTTGAGGAATGGCTCAATAATGCTTATAAATGCCCAAAACCTCCGAAAATGTCAAAAAATACGAAAATAAAATTTAAAAGTGTCTAAGAATGTCTGAAAATATGTATTCAAAAATGCCTAACAGTGCTAAAAAATGTTTAAAACCCTGTAAAAATACCTAAAACACTCTAAAAATGCGTAAAAATATCTAAAATATCTAAAAAAGGTCTAGAAATCCCTAGGTATGCTTCAAAATGACTAGTACTATCTATGGCATGAAATGCTTTAATGCTAAAATGTCTACTAAAACGAAAATTATCAAAAATATGCAAAAAGTTGCCAACAGTGGAAAAAACTGTCTAAAACTCTCTAAGTACTGTGTAAACATCTAATAAAAATATATCTATAAAAATACCTGAAATGTTAAGATTGTTTAAAAATGCCTAAACCCACGTAAAAATGTCTCAAAATTTCTAAAAATGATCCCTGAAATGCTTAAAAACTGATTTTATAATACCTAGAAATATCAAAAAATTTACATCTCCTTACTATTCTATAAAGGTCACAACCATTTTCATTAATTTATTTTTAAAAATGGTATTTCGTGTGAATTAGATATTTTAACATAAAATTCTACAAATTTAAAAGATTCTAAATCATATTATCACATCCGTCGCATCCTTTTCATTTGACTCTTAATCCGAGCACCGCGTTATGTAATGTAAGGTTATGTTCTCTAATTGATGTATACGATCTTAATGTAATGATAGTCTATGAGTCTCCCGATCAATATTGATACATTATGTGACTCGTCGCTACATTAAACAGCGCCATACAAGGTTAGATCTATTAATTGACGAAGGCCTTTCCCCTATAATTTATGCTGAATCGGCTGCTGAACGCTCGCTCTGACAACCACAAATGCACACATCCTGCTGGTTTCGTTGCACCTCACCCACATAGCCTTGACGCGACTTTGCGAAATGTTTGTTGTGAACAATTGCGGCTGCGGCTATAAATAGACGTCCTAGATATGGATACATATAGGAAGTTAGATGCGCCTGTTTTGGCATGGACGGCAGTTTTCCGAAAAGGGAACGAATCGGATTGGCAACGGACTGGCAACTGACTACTCTATCCATCAAATGAATGTAGCATAGTGCCAAGAATTTTTTAGGACGCTGAGATTATTTTAAGTATATTCAATTATTAAGAATATTCAATTAAATTTATATTCAACTTTATTTGCAAACAACTTCTTGTGAAAAACCACGTATTATTATTTACATATATGTGCATAAGTAAGCCCATTTCGACAGAATTGTTATTCATTACCATCACAGATGGTTATTCAAGATAACAATCCTTGAAATGGCAAAATGCGCTTGGTAAACAGTTTTATCTAATCAATTTATCTGTAAATAATTGTCGCCTGAATGACAATCCGCTCTCGAGCCAAAAAATGATTTATTGCACTTTAGTAGACCAGCTAAATTGAAGACGAAAATAAGAGCTTTCTAAATTTATGTTTACTTTCAACGGAATTTATTACCTACTATAATTAACTGTGATGCAATGCGTATTGTTTCTTTTATGCGTATGTTACATACTTTGTTGATTGCGTGTGAAGCGTGTGGGGCTAATTACTTTGCAGATTGTTAATAAATGCAAAGTTTCATTACGCGTTTCTATATTGCCCGGCGCATTCACCATACGCTCATAATTTCAAATAATTATTTTGCTTTTTAATGTTCAATATCAGTGGCCTAAATTGATAGTTTTCCATTTTTTCACAATATCTTTTAAAATATTCGCTTTCAAAGAAATTATTCTATATTGGTTTTCGAAAAGATAAAATTTGCAATAATATGAGACTAAATTCAACTCTGTAGGTTTCATAATAAAAGAGATACAGCTGTTCGAAACGCGGCATGTTTTATCACAATAGTCAGCTTGTTAAATTCGCTCAATTTCATCTTCAAATTGCTAGAAAACTATTTGTCTCACAATTAAATATAAAAATCTTTTACAAATCTATCTAGCTTTAATATTATTGCAAATCCACATATTTAGAGACTCCTCCTTCATTCCAATTTAATAAATGTCTAAGAATGTTTTAAAATGTTTAAAAGGCCTGCAAATATCCGAAACTGTCTAAAAATGTCCCGAAATACTTAAGTTTCCTTAAAAATGTCTATATATCCCATAGAAATGCCTAAGGGTGTCTAAAAATCATTAAAACTGTCTAGAAACACCTAACAGCGCTAAAAAAAAGTCCAAAACTCTGTAAAAACTGTCTAAAATCGCGTAAAAATATCTAAAATGGCTTCGAAATCCTAAAGTTTAAAAATGCCGTTGCAAAAAAAAAAGTCTAAAGTTCTATAAAAATGCCTAAAAATGTCTAAAATTTCCAAAAAAATCTGAAGAATGTCTAAGCATGCCATGGAAACGACTAAAATGTGCCTTAGCATGTCTAATAAAATGGCAAATTGTTTTTCAATTGTCAAAAATTGTCTAAAAATGTTTAAAAATGTCTAAAAATGCGTAAAAATACCTGAAATGCCTGAAAATGCTGAAAAATGTCTAGATATGACATAGAAATACCTAAACATATCTAAAAAATGTCTAAATTAATTTAGAATATCAGTAAACGTTTAAAATACAATACCGTACAATATTGTAAAAATAGCGTACTTAAAAAAGCTAAAAATTTCTAAATTTGTCTGAAAAGCCTAAAAATACGTTAGAATGTTTCAAAATATACCTAAAAATGTCTAAAATGTTTTATAATGTCTAAAAATTCATGAAAATGCATCAAAATACCTAAAATCGCTGCGTAGCCCTAATAACGCCCAAAAGTACCTAAGAATGCTTCAAAATGTCTAAACATCCTAAAAACTACCTTGAAAAGTCTAGATATGCCATAGAAATTCCTAAAAAAATATTATTATTGAAAATAATAATATAAAATCGCAAATGGTTTGCTAGTTTTGCTTTTTTAATATATTAGTAGGATCAATTAGTATCAATGGTCTAACTCTAAGTTTGCAGCGTCAGTAAACGATGAACTGCATATTGTTTAATAGAAAAAATATGCGTTTTTCGAAGAAACTATTCTATACCGTTTTTGAAATAAATTAATTGCTATAATATGGGACTAAATTCAACTCTGTAAGTTACCTAAGAAAAAAGATGCAGACCTTTGAAAGACCGCATGTTTTCTGACAATAGTTATATTTTCAAATTTGCTTAATTTCACTTTGAAATTTCGGAAAAAAAAACATTTGTTGTACGAGAAAATTTAATGTAAAGAACTTTTATAAATCTAAGTAGCTTGAATTTTATTGTAAATCCTCATATTTATAGCAAACCGTTCCTCCGCACTTCTTTAAAAACTAAAGAACGGAACAATAAGTAGGTCAGAAAGTGCATTTTACTAGGCTAAATTCATAATTAATCACTTATCAATTTTTAAGATGTTAGGATCAGTATTTGTCCTCTAAATCAAAGTTTACAGTTTCGTAAGATTTATGTTAATCTTTTGAAAAACGAAAAATCGCAAATTTTTGTTACCATCCGGTTTTGAAATAGATTGAATTCGCTATAATATCCCCAAATGTTCTTGTCTGTGGCCCCCTCTTCTGACCCAAAATTTTCAGTGGTCCCCCCGCCAAAGACAATTTGCGATATCAATTAATATTTTTATTTTAAAATAGTTACTGAGATATTGAAATGGGTATTAGGTTGGTTATTCTAATGTAACGTGTTGGCGCCAAATCCAAAATTTGTTTTTCTCCTCTCTTCATCGTCTTTTTGTAACTTTTTTGTGGGTTCAATTTTTTTCTCTGGGGCCCGTGGCCCCTCTGTGTTGTAGGTATGCCCCCTACGAGGGTCATGGACCCCAATTTGGGAAACGCTGCACTACAAGATTATATCAAAATCAAGTCTTTGGTTTATACCAGAATGCAGATACGCTCTTCAAAAGACAGCTATTCGCAATACTTAAATTTCCTGTTTTGCTCAACTTTAGCGGGAAATTTCATGCAAGTTGAAGAATCTAAGTTGTGGGAAGATTAATTTTCCTGAACTGTATCTTCAAATTGAAGAAACCAGGAAATTTCATTACTGTGCAAACAATAGCGTCTTTGCAAAAACTGCATCTAGACTCCCATTTATTCAATATAATTGAGTTTATTTTCAAATTACAGACAATTTAGCATATTTTAAAAACAATACCTAATAGTTACAGCAAACATAGTTTTAGAGCACTATTCTCATCAATATGTTAATGACCCATTACTTGCAATTTTAGCCGATTTTAATGCCCAGGAAATTTTGTATATTTTGTTTTTTAAAAATTGCGGAAAAACTATTCGGCCCACATACGTTATTTTACGTTGAAATTATGCTAATCAAAATTGCTACAAGTTAGTTACAACTAACTTTCCTCGTAGATTAACAAAAAGATAGGAAGTTCACTATTTTGAAGAAAATTAATGTATGTCCTCTCCTATGCAACCTACAGAGTTGAATTTGGTTTCACATTATAAAAAATATAATGTACTTTAAAATCGAACTCTATAAGAACGCCAAAAACGGATTCTTTATAGATATAGATATAAAGAAAAAATCGAAAAACCTAAATTTTGTAATTCTTCGAGTGCCAAAAATCTAGCACAGAAGCTGCAAACTTGCATTTAATCTACTGATACTGACGCTTCCCCTATATTATAAAATCAGAACTATCCGACCATTTTCGATTTTAGACATTACGAATGCGTTTGTTGACGGCCTATTAATGCAGAGTTTTATTACTGCGTTTCTATATTGCCAGGTGCCTTCACCATGAACGCTCTCGTAATTTCAAATTATAATTTATTTATTATGACTGAAAATTATTACTGAAAACCGCAAATCAATGATGCCATATATCAAAATGTGAATTGTATCAAGTCTAATAATAAATTCGGATGCATATTTATCGTGGATAACATATCACAGCATGCTACTCTAATCCACCGGCTGTAAATTTGAATTTATGTCTCACACGTGCCAGGCTATTCGGATTTGTTCATCGCTTTCAATGTTCCATAATTTAAATATGCATCTATAAAATTCCAGCTGTGTTGCATTCCGAATATAAAGTACTCCCGATTGTGGTGAAACATAAATAAACAACGAAGCAAACCGAAACCTTTCACAGTAAATTTTTTAACGTTGACATTGTACCATCCTAGTATAATGATATGTTGATATTGTCAATATTTAAAAAAAAACTGGTGCAAAGTAAATTTTCACTACGTTCATAATTTTTTTATTGCAAGCTTGGTTGATTATTATAATGAATATCAACTAAAATCCTTGGAAATCAGAATGATTTCTGATTAGTTGTATTGTTTGAAAAACTAAAAACTAAAAAAGTGTATCAACTAGATCTTTTAATTTTTTTCTCAAATCGGGTAACTTTGAAAGTGTATAATCCGCTATTTTCCAGATGTCTGAATCGATTTATAAGTAGATTACTTCGCTGATAGACAATCTGAAAAGTATAGATTGGCACTGTTAGCGTTTTCTTCTTACTGTAAGTCTAATGGCTTTGTCGAAGAATAAAAATAATGCTTGAGGCTTTAGGATAAATGTAGGTAATCAATAATCAAGATGAGATTAGACGTTGAGATTAGACCTCGAGGAAAGTCTACAAGGTAGCTAAGTATCTATTAGTTGGACACAGTAACAGACTGGGATTTTCTCTTTATAGAAAATATAGAAGAGAAATATAGGGGGACGTGGCATTCTTGTTTTCTTAATTTCTTTATATACTAAATTCATAGGTGTTTAATCTTGAATTTAATGCGTCTACACCAAATGTAAGAACTACTATCGAATTGTGAAAGGTTTTATAAAAGCTAGTTGACGTATTATATACGTAACTTGTTACATATTGAGTTTGGCTATTAGTATAACTTTTAACTTTGCCAAACTACGATTTTCGTTACATGTTAATAGCCAGTTATCAAAATCTGTCGATTTTATATAAAAGATTAGTAATGACAATAAAATTCAAATAAATAAATCATTTTTAGATTGTTCAAAATTTGGACCCCGATGTTGATCCCAATTCGAATCCCGATCACTCCAATCTTTTCTTTGCAATTTGAATTCTTAATTAATAATTGTTTCAGAAATCTTCTCATATGTGTAATTAGTAATGACAATAAATATAAGCTATTAGAATAAAAATGATTATTAAACTATCGAAACTACATGAATTTAGGAAGCAATTTCTTATAAAATATGTTTATCTAAGAAATAAATTAGTTTATCAAAGAAAATACATAGATGATTTTTAAAATATATATTTTTAGGGACCGTAGAAACCGTTTTTGCAGTTGAAGTTTTAAGGTTCACTCTTTATATAAAAATTCTACATATTTTTAATTCTCTGAATTAAATTTTTCATTCTGTGCAGATTAATTGATTCCAGTTTGTTTCACTGTGATATTTGAAAATCTCTGGAAGTGATGTGCATAATTAGAATTAATCGGCGACTAGTTAACCAACATTCTGCTGTATATAAAATATTAAGACGTATTAATGATATTGATTTAACAGGGTCGGTCTGGTGTAATATGCGTAAGCAATGAGCAACAACAATAAGCTGAAAATCTCATATCTTTCATTCTAAAGAATAGTAGTAATACATACAAGTGTCCAAATTATATTTTCATTTCCAACAATAACCAATTATATAATTTTTTTATGTAAACATAATTATTAATTTTCATCTAAGGGAAAATCCTAAGCGAAAAATAAAAAAATATGTATTTATTTTTTGAACAGATGCAATTTTACAGAGAGAAATGTGTGCACAGGTGCACACATACATTTTTTATTTTTCTCAATTAAAATAAGCCGACGGGCACTTTCCATCACCTCACCATGTATTTTGAAGCCTTGATTTCGCTTCTTGACAATTAATCTTAAAATAATTAACGCTATTTTTAAGACGGAAGTTGAATTCCGCATATAATATAAGCTCTGTTATCACTAGACACAATAAATTTATTATCTATCTATTACTATCTCTCTCATTATTTGGGAAAAAAATTGACAAAATACAGTTTCCAAAAATTATTTCTTGTTGGTTTTGTTCAATAGCAAAAATTAGCGAAACTGACTTAGTTAATTAAAATAAAGTGAGGGAATATGATAAATATTCAGCACCACATTGTTTTAAGTACAAAACTTGTAATTTTTTTGGAATAACAAGTTTATCCATCCAATTTGATCGTATAAAAATTTCAGATTTTTTGCTTTACAATAAAACCAAAAATAATGCAATTTTCCAAAACGTGTTTTTCGTCCCAATTGCCCCATACTTTCAATCTCAAGAAAATCCACGAAATTGACATTTTTAATGATAAAATAAACATTGTGGAATAATAAGGAACTGTAATATTGCTGTTTTTACTATAAGAGAATATTTTATTTTAACATTTTTATCGAAACTTGAACGCATCGAGACCTCTGCATATTCGACAGACGACCTTGAATTACTGTTATTCTTGCTAGTATACTAAAACATATTGCTCGTACAACCATTTAGCGTCCAGTGGTCCAAACGCCCCAAATAAGAATTGTAGAAGATACAACTTACATCTCATGAAAGGAACTGATAACCTGATTAAATTCTCTTGACAACCCATCAGGTAACCTTAAACTACATTGCTCAATCAAATTGCACCGCAATAAGTGCGTTACCAGTGCTGTAGAAGAATTCTCCGTTGCGGAAAAATAATTATTGAGGCCCCGGATCACACGCATCGTTTTTGTTTATTGTCTAGCTATCCAAATTCGCACAAATTTCGTGTGCCGGCATAAAATATCGTTCTGCACGCCTATGGATTTTTATATCCACCAGGTGAAGGAAACGCAATTTTTACCCTATATAAAAATAAATTTTCATGTACTTGCCTAATGCTTCTGTATAAAACAATAAGAACTAAAGAAAATATAAACGATATAGCAAAATAGTGTGCAGTCTTCGATTCAACATGGTCTGGTGTGGTGTGATGTGCATACGGATATCAATTTCCGGTTATAACCAGAAAATCCGATATTAAAACCACCAACAACTAATAACTTAATTTAACATATTTCACGTTTTATACAGGGTGAGTCAGAACGCTACCAACAAACTACCAGAGATTGATCAGGGATGTTTTACGAGTATTTTAGTATGAGGAACTTATAATCTCGGATAGTTCGTTACGAAGTTATTGGACTTTCTTATTGTGTAGAATTGAGATGAAGAGAATGTTTTTGGAAGCAGAACTCCTCGAACGACAAACTTTCAACGATTGACCGGGGATGTTCCCTGACAATTTTGATATTAAGAACATATCGTCTCCGGTGGATCCTTCCGGAGTTATTTCAACTTATAGTTGTGCAGAATTGCACTAAAGAGAATTTACATGCAATACATGAAGAAACCGGAGCCCGACCGACACACTTTTAGAAGTTTATTGGAGATGTAGCCTGAGTAATTGGATATTACGAACGTATGGTCTCAGGCGACTCGATACCGAGTTATTGCAATTTCTTTTAGGGTAAAATTGTGCTATTACAGAACAACAAAATGAAAGAACTCCACAAGTAAGCATCGGAAACCATACATATGAAAATACTCAGAAAACTTCCCTGACCATTCCCTATTTGTTGGTAGAGTTCTGACTAATCTTGTATAATCAAACAATATTACTCTTGATCCAAGGGCAAATCTAACCATTCTATAGACCAGCATTTCCCAACCGGCAGGTCGCAAAATTTTTAGCTTTCCATTGATAAGATTTAAAGGGTAGAATAGGAATTTTAGCTTATGTCAAATTCGAAATTAAATAGGTTCACTAATTTAACTTAGCCTTACTTTCAATTACATACAATCATTGATTCATTCTAACCTCCACTAACTGTGAAAAATATAATTTTAAATATATCCATTGAGATATTACCTAGAAAAATTTCCAACCTTGATTTAACTTACAATTAACCAATTAACGTCTTTATAACTTCCTTGAATTTAGCTTACCAACCTTCGTATGCCCTCATTCCTAGGTTAGAGGCTGAATTTTTGTGTCAAAAATCTAAATTCGAAACCTGAATTTGAAGACATAACCTACGAAATCATAGCCTAACGCAAAATCTAAATTCGAAACCTGAATTTCTTTTACAGGCCATCCTCGAGCAACATAATCAACAAAAACATTTAAATAATAATATATCCAAACTTAACCTTTAAAATCTCCGGTATTTGCAGGTTAGGAAATAAGTTTTTGTATCATAAAATCAATTTCTCTGACACAAGCTACAAAAACCTGAAAAACAATAATGAATTAGCGTTCACTATTCGCAATTTGCTAGTTTCCATTTCATACGATGTGAGGTTAGGTTACGTTATGGGTCGCGATTATGAAAAAACACCAGCACGGTAAAACGTTGGGAACCACTGCTATCGACCATAACATCGTTTCTCCTTGTAGTACCAGTTACGAGAAATTAGTCCCCGAACACAAACGACAACAAACACGTTATCTTGACAACACGTCAAATCGATATACAGTGTAATTTGCTTATTATGGGCGTCGTAAATTCATAAGTCAATAGCCTTCACAACTCTTCGCTGCGGTGTCCGTTTGCTACCGTTTGCTAGCCTAACAAACACAAAAAGGACGAAAACAACCTCGTAAATAATCCTCATAGTTTTCCTAACGAAGCTCCACTCTAGTTTTCGGCACGAGGGACACAAGGGTAGCGAAATCGTGACCTATATTTTGTGCTACGCGCATCCCTTAAATATAAGTCGTAGTACTACTAAAATAGTTTTTTTTACAAACCATCAAAACAGTTTCGTTAGTATTTGAAAATAAGATGTCAGCATTCCTTTTTTACCTGTTATTGAAATTTGTTATTGTCAAGTAATGTTTACTAGCAGTAAATATATTAAAGTTCATTTTTACCTTGATAAATGACTCTTGGGACTAAAACATCAACATTGAAAAGTTCATGGCTGAGTGTCACATTATAGACGTCCGTTTCCAACTCCGTCACGTTCGCATCCCCATAAATATCACAATTTGCGCGCACCCATTGAGACGCAGGTGATGGAACTTCAGGTGTTGTTATTAGAGGTCCTTTCGGAGTGACCGGCGGGCCGGGCGAACGACCCGGAGCCGGATCCGAAGCGCGCAAGGACATGCCAGCGCACTGTAGCGTCAACACCGCCAGGATCACCAGGATCACCATGTACACGTGCTTCGTCATTGTCTTTTTTACGTCTACATAGAAATTCACCAATAATTACATTGAAACGTAGTGAAATTGAATTTCAAATGAACAAATAAAAGTAAACTGAAGTTTTATTGAGAACAGTTGATAATTCTGAATTGAGGTTATCACAGATAATATTAGCAAGTGGATATTAATATAGCGTACAACATCAAAATGATCTAATTAAATTAAGCGCGGCACTGAAGAACGGAAACTAGTCCATCGTGTCCACTCGAATGTCCTTCAACAATCCTTGAAAACTGTATTATCGCGCACTATTATTGTATAGAATAGAATTAAATTATTATATAATTAACTGAATATACACATAACTTAATTACTTGATAATATTATTGATAATTTTCGCTGATTTTCATGGATTTTCATGGGAATTCATCGAGTTTATGGCTATGACCGACTTTCTCACAAACTGCAGTTGGAGGCGGTTGGAGGCGGCGATAAGCAGGTGCGTGTGTGTTGGCGTGACGGTGGCGGTGGCGGTACAACCGGCCGGGACGCGCGCTTTGCTGATACTGCACGCCGACGGCGGCAAATGCTGGCGGCGGCGGATAGCATTTACTGCGCACGCCACTGGACTTTGTTCACATTTTTTTTATTTTTATTTAATTTTTATTAACTCTATTTACTGCTTTTTCACATTTGGTTTCAATTAGTAAAATTTATTTGGTAAGCTGATTTAATTTATGCATGTTTAATGAATGCAGTAAATAGGTAATAATCGCTACAAATTAACCGATAAATTTACTATATCGATCGTACACCTGCGAGGTGCTAATTAAAATCAACCTGTCAGTTGTAAGGAAGCTTGTAATTATCATGTTATATAAATCGAGATAGGAGATATTTAATTACAATGTACTGTTGATATATTGCATAATGTAACGAAATTATTAATTTATTATAATAAATATTCCTGTGTTTAGCGGTATATTTAATGTATAGCAGTTTGCAGAACAACGTGTAGTTTAAATACATGTATAATAATATGATGTGAAACTAGTTATTGATTTATGAACAATTATTAGATATATTTGAGTGTTTTGTCCGTTTTGCCCCTGGGGCGGTATTAAATTATACTTTAATGAAAATAATGAAAATGATAATGAAAGAAATATTTTCTAAAAGTAATAGTGATTAATGATTAATTATACATATCACGAAATAATATTCATTATAAAATGATTATTTAGCGAATCTAATTGCTGGTATATTACAATAAAATTTTGTTATTGTGCTAAATTAATTTGTATTTTTTTCCTATTTATTTCTTTTACTTCCTATTTATTTTAGTGAAAAAATGATAAACTTTATTCGAAATATTTGCACTAAAATGTTCTTTTATACTAATTTCTTTACGTTGTGTTGGGTCAATAAAAACTCCCTGCAAGATCCATAATTAAATAAATTTTTGTTTTTTATATAATGAAAACAATAGATATCTAAATTATACTTTAATGAAAATAATGACAATAATAATGAACGAAATATTTTCTAGATGTAATAAAAGTAATACTGTTGCTTTAGACAAAACTGTATATGATTAATTAAAGCATCACGAAATAATATTCATTAAAAAATGTTTATTTTGGAAGTCTAATTGCTGGTTTATTAAAGTAAAATTTTGTTATTGTGCTAAATTAATTTGTATTTTTTTTCCTATTTATTTATTTTACTTTCTATTTATTTTTTCGAGATTCACTAATCTTTATTGTTCAATAAACTTAACATTATCTTTATTTTTTCTGTTCTTTGGTCTAAATATGATAAGCCATACTCGAAAAATTTGCTTTTAAATTTCTAATTGCACAAAAAAATTCTTTTAAACTATTTTTTTACGTTTTGTTGGGCCAATATGAATTTGCCTGCAAGATCCACAAAATAAAGCTTTATCTCAATTTTTAGGGTGTTTGTTGTTTTTTATATAATGAACACAGTAACGTACACGTAAGACATCGTGAATTTATTTTATTATATAACTAGCTGACCCGACAGACATTGTTCTGTCTTAGCTATCTTGCTGAATCGCCCATAAACTAAATTTGTAAAAATTTGTAGTCGCTATCCGACATTGGCAACAAGGAACTTTACTCGCTGTATTCCCTCTACCCTTTATCTCTCCCCCTCCTCTATTATCTTCATCCCTCCCTCCCTTGTGCACCATCACACTGCCTTCTTGCCCGACGACCCTAATACGGTCCACTGAATCTCCCCCTCCATCCCCCTCTTTCCCTTCCTCAGTTGTCCTACTATATATCACGATTTATTAGCGAATCTTTAGCATATTTATTGTTTTTACTTACAATTTGACAGTCGCTTTTTCAGTATTACTACAGGCATTTCCTTTCACTATCTTAATTGGGATATTTGCTTCACCTATTTGATTCTATCA
>JAODVP010179277.1:0-17593 GCA_025400035.1 Tetradonia laticeps
AGAAGGAAGGAGAAGGAAGGAGAAGGAAGGAGAAGGAAGGAGAAGGAAGGAGAAGAGTAGTTATCTATAAATAAGTAACCCAGCAAATTATTGAATACACACGATAATGAAATTCCACCTCTAAATATGTAGAAAAACTCAGTATATTGAGCACAAAGTGAACCTTTCCGCTTCGCCGAGCGTTTTCCATTTGCTTCTTTCCCCCATGCGCTCATGTGCTCATGTAAATGTCATATCCTTTCGGAACTCGGTGACTTCAAAACCATGCATTGCGCTAAACCTGATTTACTCGTAGTCGAACATTGGAGCACGGTAAAAAGACTCGGGATATATACGTATTCCTTAGTTATTGCTCGCTTAACTCGCTGGATGTTGCAAATGCTGAGCTTCGCTGCAGTCGCATCCTCTGCTAGTACGAATCTGTGGAGTCAGTAGGAACCTATAGTACATGGTGTATAGTGTACAGGAATGAAACGTTTGTAACTTTATTACTAACTTTAACCCGTTGTAAGCGGATATATTGCTTTTAGAACTAGTCACACTGGCATATTTTACGCAAACCGCGAAATACACGCATGGCTAGTACTGGAAACAATCGAGTCCTACAGCACAGCAGTTAAACAACCTTCAAGTATACTTAAATAACAAGATATACTTATTGTTATTTATTCTTCCACATGAAAATAAACAGAAGATGGTCTACAAACTAAGACGGTCTGTAAGAAATAGTTTACGGAGTTTGCAGATGTAGAATTCCCAAAGCGTCCGTTTGCGCTACATTAGGTATACAATCTGATCGATCGCAAACCCTCGCAATCGTCCTAATTCCTCCTGTCACAACTACTCGAGCAAAAACGCAAGAACTACAAATGGTCAACAAATAGTTGTTTGTATCTAACTCCAGTTCCATGGTCGTACATCCTGCGCGGATAAATAGCATTTGAGAAGAACCAACCGATGGGAGTTGGTCAATAAAATCATTACCCATCTATAGTCGTTTCCATCCGTGCTAATAATGTCACCACTAACATACCGTCTTGTCACTATCCACAACAATAATATTCAATTACGGGTAACCAATAGTATGTGGGGATGGAGGCTACAAATAGATGGTTTCAGTTTAAATATTTGCATTTCGATTCAAACCACTTAATTACACGTAAATTGTAAATAACTGCAATCCACAGCAGTCGGTAAGGTATTTGATTATAAACAAATATTTGTAATTAGGAACCACATTCTATTTTATTCATAACCGCAGTCGATTTATTAATATCTGCCTGATACCTGGTATTTATTATATTACAGCTATATTCATATTTTTGGACAAATGCTTTCTTCTACGATGGCATTGGGAACAGTGCTTCAAAAAATTAATAATGTATCTATACCAGTAGATAGAGATTATTTCGATTGGAATAACTTTTACATTTCGAGTCTTATCAAAAAATTATAAAATGAGTTTTTGTTCCTCTCAATGAGGTCTATTATTATATTTTCAAAAAATATCTACCTACCCGCTGACAATAACTTTTAAAGAATGAAAATGTAGAGTATAGACTATATTCGAATGCTACCAGCCACAAACATATTTGTCCGCCTCGTAAACGACCAATTTTCGAATATCCTGCTGTCGTGCCTCTTTCACGCTACGTGCATGTTGCTGACGCTGCCCGTGAGTTTCATTCTCCTCTCGCACGAGCGCAACGTTTTCCACTCAGTCTTCACCAGCGCGCTATTATGTGCAAAGCGAATCGTAAAATACCAGCTGTCGTTGGGGTCATAAATGCGACATTTTATCGACGTTTAAAGATTATTAGATTCGGGACAGCAAGGGGTTGGCTAGCCTCTTTAACGTCTCTTAACGTCTCAATACATTGCCGAAAACCATCAGGGACCAGCACTTCGAATCCAGCTTCGTGCTAACGTTTGCTGGAGTGACCGGCTGTTTCTAATTACCCTGCTAACTAAGTGCCGACCACGTCCAGGGCATTTTTCGCCTTTTCTCCACATTAGTTGTAGCGCCCGAGTGTCCGCCGGTTTCATTACGACCCTACTCGCAGCTATATCAACACTGGAATCTGCTGCTGCAACTCGGGAATATCCTGCGACGCCAAACATCGCGCAATGACTGAAACCGGCTATAAATTATGGAACGGTTGCCAGAGCCAAGTCCCGTTTTATACACGCTGCCAGTCTTTCATCCGCTGAACTATACTGCTGCATTTGTAGACAACCCTCGAAACCGCCACTTTGGAGGCAGATACTGGCCGTTTGAACCAAAGCATAAATATGCATTGGAATATTAAAACTGGAGTGGCAGGCATTGATTTACGTGGAAATTATGCGACTGGGGACTTGTGAGAGTCACAAGTTATGACACGATTATCTGGGTCAGTTCTGGTGGTTGGTGCAATAAACCCCGATATTGGATCCCCCCAATCTCGCAGATTCCTGCAGATTTCCTTCATTTTTCATAACAAACTATGTGAAAGCGTTGCTCCCCTCGTTCGAAGCAACCTCAACAACTACCACTCATCGCTGGCATCACGTTTCGCGACGTTTGTGTTGTTCTTGGCTCTTTTGGCTCGCTACTCTTGATGGCTGTGCCATTCCGTTCGTTGCAGAGTTCGTCGTTGGATCGGCTACAACGCAGTGAATAAAAGGGGGAGTTTTGCGACTAACAAAGTGGAAGGACTTGGGAGATACGTAGAAATTCGAGATGCTCGGCCAAAGACGCCGAGACGCCTTAGCGACACGCTGGCGTCACTATTACTACCAGCTCACTATAAATTTACTTTTCCGCGTTCGGAAAGAGCGACGAAGAAAGGATGCGTGCGTCAATATCCAGCGCGTGCTGGGCAAAAAATTGTTTTAATTCCTTTAAAAGCTACCATTCTGTGGCACTCATCCAAAATAGTTGGCGGATATACAAACTGAATGTAAATGACTTACATTCTCCCAACAACATTTCTATTACAAATTATGTGCATTAAATAATAATAAATGAATGTGTAAATATAACACCAAAGCGTTATGCAGGCATGACAAGGTCCTAAAGGTCATGGTATGATTTAACCGCCTTTCTTTTATTTTATTTTACGACTTTTCATAACCCATTGCAGGATTTTTACGGCCGTTTTTCCCAACTGCGATCGAGGGTAATCAAACGCAAAGCGTTTTATTGGAGTCTTTGGATTGCAGCCATAGAGCAAATACCGGGGATGCACAGGAAGAAAGGAGACACGAAGGTGTGAGTCTCACACTGCGAGACAATCGTTACCGCAGGTTAACAAGGAGCATCAGGGGAATGTGATGAACACGTTGAGCGAAAGCAAAAAGAGATTAAGGCGAACACGATGCAAGCTTTGTAACCGTTTTACGTGAAACGTCCGAATTTTACAGCCGCATCGTTACTCTTTTAACAGCCCTGAAAATTCCTCAAACTTGTCCGAACGCGAGTTTATGTCCCGCGTCTCCACGCAACCAAGTTGCGGGAAAGAACCTGCAAACTGGCGCGGACGGGAGGACATAAGTAGCCGCAGAGCTCAGAATACGAAACGACGGGTTAAAGTCCCAAACAACTAGAGAAAAGAATACACGGAGGATGTACTACGAGTTTAACCACAATGTATCGTTAGAGCTGAATAAAAGTTTTAACAAATAAGAAACTGAGCAGCAAAAGGAATGAAAACTTCACTGACGATGAGGACACGTAGTGGCAGCAGCTTTTTTAATGGCTGAAAATGTATCTATGATATTAAGTCATCAATCCAAGGACCACGCAAAATTATTGCTCTTTGTGTAGACGAGTTGTTGAGTTGACGAGGTATCCAGTTCACCTCCTAGAGAAGACTTAATCGACAAATTGGTTCGTTCGAGATATCGTACATTATCGCGCATTTCAATTAACCGACACGATTTCAGCCCCCGGATTAATTTATCTTGATACGCGAAACGCCCGCGTGAACCTGGGGTCTCCGTGCCTTATGGAATAAGATAACTTCAGCGCTTCTGAACACTAATAAAGCCAGCCGAAAGTATCCGGTTACAGCGGGGAGTCAAGACAGTCTGTTGTTCACCGGGAGACTTAATAATGTCTTAATGCACATTAGAAACCGAGGAGGTTGATGGATAACGACGCAAATGAAATTGAATTTATGTATTCGCGAAAACACGAAGTTGTAAAACATTTGGAGCGGGCTGGAAAAAGTTCTGCGAAAGCATTACTGCATTACTGATATTATGGAGTATAATGTATGCGGAATTTCGATGTCGTCGTATTTCCCAGCGTAGGTACCTAGTTGATATTGAAAGAGGATTTTGAGAGTTTCATGTTTCCATGCCTACATTCGAAGTGTACCTGAACAACTTTTCGTGAGGCTCAAATGACATTTTGCAAAGCAATAGAAATGATACAGAGAATAAGAATTTGAAATGGAGTTGTAGGAGTGTTGATAAAAAGGTGAATATCTACCGATTTGCTTCACGTTGCTCAACCTAACTTAAATTAAATTTGTTATATAGCTGTCACAGAAATTTATTCGAATATTTTCGGCGAGCTGCATCGAATCGTTACATTTTAAATTTATTTTCCCAAAAATTACATAGCTTAATTTAGGTCACTTCCGGTCTGACCGAGGACCTCGCACACCACACCAGACCTTGATGATTCACATGCGGAAAAGCGGTTTTCGATATCTCTCCGATACATATATTTTAAATTTAGCGAGTATGGTATGACTTCCTATCCAAACAATGATATTTTAAAATATTTGATTTTGATAACTGATATGACAATGGTCCTATTTTTAACTTCCATATCCGGAATATATAGATTGAGAGATTACAGAGATAACATAACAGCGACCAAATATGATCGATTATTGATTGCCACCGTGATAGAGGTCGAAAAATTGAAATATCTACATATAAACGTGGAAATTAAAAATTCGATTATAAAATCGATTAATCCACAAAGCGATTTATTCCTCAAATTTTCTGCGATTACTTTTCCGTTATTCTTCGATTATTCTGTCTTATTCTTCGATTACTTTTCGATTATTTCTAAATCATTCATCGATTATTCTTCCATTATTCATCGAGAATGAATTAATAAGTGAGCCACCATTTATCGATTCTCTGATTATATTCAAAAATCCATAATTAAACTATTAATATCCATTAATTTAACTGAGTATCAAATATTATGCCATTATTAAATTATTTAATGCTTCAAAAACTTTTTTTCTTGGTACATAAGCAATGCAAAAGCGCCGTTTTTATAAAAATTAAATACTAATCGATTATTATGGATTAAGATTTTTTTGCCTTTTCGTTCCAAGTACACTGAAACCTCGATCTTTCGGGCTAGGTGGGACCACAGACGTTCCGAGTGAACGATTTTTCGGGTTTAGCGGACTTTACATGAAAAACACCATGTTCGAACGAAACATTTTAATTTTTACAGTGCAATATCACAATACATTCTAGATAAAAACGCATGTTGACCCAGCACGGGTAATCTGGAGTTCCGAGTGTACGGGGATAGGGAGATCGAGGTTTCAGTGTACAATAAAAATAATGCAAATGTCAAAAACATTAATCATCGACAAAATTTTTGAAAATTATTTTTGAATGAAAATTTTTATAATAGTCGGCTATAACGGTTATAATATAATGGACTATTATTACCGATTCTTTAACGATTATTGAATATTTAAATGAGTGAATTATGAATGTTTTTGATTTTAGTTCAACGAATAATGAAAATGACGCCGTTTTAATAAAAAATGGACAATTAAAATTGATTGTATAATTATGCGATTACTATCTATTTATTGATCAATTATTTTGTTCTTCGAATATTATGTGTCTATCTTCAATTACGTTTCGACCATTCCCCTACTATTCTAATGCATAAGTAAGCCACCATTTATCGATTCTCCGGTTTTCGACTACTTTTCGATTATTTATTCGATAATGGTGACATTTTTTTATAAAAATCAATAATTAAACAACTTTCAATATCAACTAATTTATTAATTCATAATAAGTATCGAATATCATGTGTTTGTTAAACTATGTATTACTAATGCATTATAAACTTTTTCCTTATTCGTGACAAGAACAAGAACAAGTAACGCAGGTTTTATGAAAATCGAATACTAATCTATTATATTATCAGCTACTAAAAATAATGAAAATACTCTGATTTTCATAAACATCGATTACAAACAGGGGTCAATTAATCTGCGCAGAATTAAAAATTTAAATCAGCTTCAGAGCTGCGGTCTTTTTGTCAAAATTCTACATATTTTTAACTTCCTGAATTAAATTTTTCATTCTGCGTAGATTAATTGAAACCAGTTTGTCTCATAATCAGTGTATTATTAATTGATAAAAATTTTAGATTATTAATCGATTATTATCTAAATATACGATTATTAATCGATTACTAATGGAAATAGATTTTTTGGTCTTTTGTTCTAAGAATACTGAAAAAAGCCTTTAACACAGATTTATTCATTGATTACAAATGGATCATGAAATTATCCTTGCACCAAAAATTTAATTTTCTCAAAAAATTCAAGAAATAATCGTTTGTTAACCGATCATAACATTTTTTCCTTATTTTCCAAGAAAAACAAAGGCAATCAACCGGCAATTGATGAATTCGGGTATACATCCCGATCACGTCAATCTTTTCTTTACAATTGGAATTCCTAAATACTGGACCAGAAAAAACCTTCTATATTATTTGATTTCTTTGTATATCGGTTCAAAATCTTGTACAATATAAAATAATTATTCATCTCAATATAATTTAAAAACAAAAATACCTAATCAAAAAAGCGCAATTACTTATTCATCATAGATATGACAATGTTTGGTAAACATTACACCCAAAACCAATATTTTTAGCTCCAGTTATATAATTTTCCCTCGAAAAACACACACAGTCACACATAAATTAATCTCGATTAACATAAATTATATTTCCACATTAACTGGTATACGTAACTAATTAAATATGATATTCCATGAACGTGATATTAATGCAGAGCTTCATTACCAATAAATATTATTAATTAATTCTGAACTCGTCTGCCCACACCAGGATTAAATGTGATGCGATTTAAAGTATTGATTAATTGCCATTTAATTATGGCAAACACTTCAGCGCGATGCAAGTAACTGCGAAACGAGTGTTGTCGGAAGAAATATAACGTTATCATCAAATTACCAGCATGTGACCACATTGTGGCCACAGTGTGACCACTATAACACTCCAAGCAGCTTGTAAAGCAACATGGAGAATTATAGCCAATCTTAATCACAATTTGCATCCATTTGAAACGCGTGAAGTGCTTGTGGTCTTTATACGCTTGTATAAATGTCGTCGTTATCTCCGATCGGGTTTTTGTGCGTTTTTTTGCGCTTGGCGCTGCTTTCACTCCATGCTGCACGAGTGGACACGTCCGCTTGCTGGATGTATTTTATTGGGCGAGCCTGGTTTAATTAAGAGATAATTTTAATATACCTGCGCTCCAATTACAGTATGTAAATTGATTTCTATTTCCATAAATTGCTTTGGCCACTGCGCAGTGTCACGCTCTTCTCGTACCGGGAAGCAGCCGGAGATTTCAAATGATTGTTCGGAGCAGATGGGTGGCGGATGCATATACATCTACATACAGGGTGTTTAAATTTAGAATATACATGTCACGGAAGAGAAAAATGTATTTTAATTAAGAGGTACAGTGTTTTTGTTTTTCAAATGAAATCACAACAAACACAAGCAATAAAATGGGAATTAAAATGTAAAAATAGTTTTATTCTAGCTACATTTTTGAATGAACCCTTCACTGAGATAATTTAATTTATAGCCAAATGGGGCAGATCTATGATTAAACATCTGTGCTTGCGTTTGTTATCAGCAGACGCAGATTTTTCTAACGCGCATATGCCTCTTTTAATTCGTCGTCCCACGCGCGACTCGCGGATTTTCAATTAACGCCGCCTGCGATGACAGACGCTCTCCGGCCTGCGGTGGCTACTGCTCCCGTTTCATTCATCATCCTGCTCCAACGCCGCTAATTCTGGATGTCGCTGCTGCCAGCGTCGACATGGGAGTTCATCCCACTAATAAAAACTCTACATTCGCATGAAACTAAATATGAAAATGTCATCAGTGAGATGCATCATTTGCATAAACAATTTTATTTATCGGAGATTTTGAACGCAAGAAGAGTTGCTGATAATAGTCAAGAATCATGGGAGATGGAACTTGCATATTCGATTATAAAATCGATTAATCCAAAAATCCATTCTCAATTATGTAACTGATTATTTATCGATTATTGATCGATTTTATTTTTAGATTATTCTTCTATTACTTTAACATTATTCTTTAATTATTCAACGTTTATTATTCGATTATTCTGTGATAATTCTTCGATTGTTTTTCGATTATTCTTCGGTTATTCTTCGATCATTCTACACTTATTCTGCCATTATTCTTCGATTTATTCTTCGAATTTTCCGAGATTATGTTTCGATTACTCTTCGGTAATTCTTCTATGAATCTCCGATTATTCACCAAGAACCAAATTATAAATAAGCCACAATTTATCGATTATTAGATTTTGCACCTTAAAACCTCAACTGGTTTTTGCGGCAGTCAATTGAGAAGGCAATAAATTGTATTTTTTATAATAAGAAGCTTTTATAATAAGCACTTTTAATAGCAGCGGCTTTGGTTGCTTTCATGAAAGGTTTTACGACCCGGCAAATAAATCAAACCGCTGTATTCATACCTCGTGCGAGTGGCTAGATAAGTAGTAAACAAATTACGGTACACTCTCGATAATTCGAAGCAGACGGGACAAGCGAAAAACTTCGAATTTCCAAGCGTTACGAATTAGAAAGAGATTTTATCTAGCAATTTAGTCTCTAGGGAGAAATTTTCACTTCGAATTACTGAAAGCTTCGAATTATGAAGAGATTGAATTAGTGTGAGTCTACTGTAATGGCTTCTGTTTGCCTTTGACATTCCATATAATTAGTACTCGTTCTTTTCATTAATTTATTCGACAAAAACCAGCTGAGGTTTATTAATTGACCCCAGTTTGTCTCACTGTGTAAATGATTATTAGAAAATGGTGACACTTTTTATAAATAAGGAATATTAAATTAGAATTTACTTGTTCACTGTGAAATAGAGAAAATTACCATACCCTACGATTATTAAATGAAAAGTGAAAATTAATCCTCTTTTTTCAAAAAAAAAAATAAAAATACCAAACCAAAAACGTCCAATTACTTATTGATTGTTTAGGTTTGGTAATATTTGGTAAAAATTACAGTAAAATCAAAGGACCTATAAAGTTACAACTCTTTTATTGATATTTGAACAGCAAAATATCTCTTTAAACCTTTTCATTTTCGTCTATATGTAGTTTTAGTAGTCATAACTGGAATATTTGATCAAATGTGTCGATGCATTAAGCATAGTATAGATAACTTTACAACCAAAAGTCCTAATATCATAAGGAAATTATATTTCCTTTTATGTCGAAATGATTTTTTTCTTTTCTTACAAAATATACACTTCTGTACATTTTCCTGATGGTCGTCCTTATCATCCCTTCCGTAGATATCATACTCTTACCAATGTCTTGTCGTCCTTCGTATTTTGTTCCTGTTACGTTTATTATCTGCACCAACGCTTGATTCTTCACTCGCCTTCATACGCATCGGCCTTTCGTTACGTTTTATTTCGTTTTGTTTCGTTTCGCCCAGGCCACGGATCCGAGGTTTCCGAAAAGGAAATTTAATTTTCTCGCCGTCCTTTCTCCGAAGGGTAGATAACTTTACATTAACAAGCCTCTATTTCAGCTTTGCCACCTTGCACAAGCGCGCGAATGCATCGCTTCATTACCTCGACACAAATAAAACAGATTCGCACTTAATTAAACACTGCTACGCGGTGCTATTCGGCATTACCTTATTCGGCATTACATTTTAGATAGTGGTACTGATAAAAATCGATATGCGTGCATGAAGCGTTAAGTCATGTAGAAAAATGCACAATGTGCAACTTTATTCTATACCGGGTAATATAGAAAAATCGAATGAACCAAAATCTCATGTAAAGAAGGCTTTTATTGATATTGGTTCCGATAATATTTTTATTTCATTACCACTTAGGTATCTACTATAAATAGTCCTTTATGATCCATAAACAATATGAGAGTTGAAATTCCTGGTCAATTTCCGTGCTTTAAACAATGCCACGGGTCGTATTCCATTGTGAATAGAACGCTGGGAAAATAATGCGCTGTTGTTTTTGTTCCATTTCTTCGCCGAGTTTGCTATCCGCGAATGTGACCAGTTCATGGCACTTGCAACGAGTTGGAATCGTTGCGTATATCCATTGTATCATATCGCATCGTCCTGTTTATTAACGACCGCGCCAGATTAGTCTGGCTGCGGGCCAAAGAGCGCAGAGAGATCCGGGCTAGCGACTATATGTCGAATTACCACCCCTGCTCCCAGAGCAATTGCAGGAGCGCCGTCGTAACGATGGAGTCAGTGCGTCTCGCGTTTTCGGGACCGGATGTGTGGAGCGCGTCGCGACGCTGCGTTATCGCCGCGTTACGATGCGCGTTTCATGATTTACATGATTTACAAAAAGCATCATGGTAAATACGAGCTGATATATTGACGTTACTGTTTAATTATTCACACATTCATGGTTTGCATTCATTGCTCTTTGCAGGATTTATGGTGTTAAATTCATATGTTTATGAATTTATGATTTTAGTTGGAACAATGTAATTAAAACTTTTGTAAGAAGATATTATTATGCATACCTATATAAATTCAATATGTTGTCAGTAACCAGTGTTTAACAAGGGATAGCTGAAGGTGTAAAGAATCTATTACGCGCAATTTAGAGGTTATTTTGGCGCTTTATGAAATTTGCAATCAGAATGATTGATTCCGGCAACGTCCGACATTTATATAATATTAGTTTACAATAGCGACAGTGCCCAAGTACGAAATGAATTTACAAAGTAATTTCTTAATCTCTATTACTTTAGGATTAAGTTTTTAAAAGTACACGTTAAGTTTAGTTAATTATCGAAAAATGTTCGAGTTATACTACGCGCGTTAGAATATTTGGTTAGAAAATTAGGAGTACATACCTTGTTAATATCAAGTGTAGAGATTAACTTATTGAATTTGCCCCATATAGATGTTTCGTTGGGATTAAGGATTTCAAGTTCGTACCAGTCCAGAAACGTAAATTTCACATTTATCAATTTTTTTTATGTATAATGTATACATAATACGAATTGTACCGGATAATAATGTAAACTACATGAATTTAGTTAGTTTTTAAGTTGCATACTGATGCATGTCAGGAAAAAAATTAATGGTTTTGAAAAATTCATTGTTAAGGATACGTCAAACGCTTATAGATAAAACAAGAGCTGGATTGTAATTTTACATAAGGTTAAAGACGAATTGCAAGGATTATATTAGATTCAAAAAACTAAAAACAACGTTTTTATGACGTGGTTCAGCCGTCGTCATGTAATGTGCAGGAAGTGACAGGCACAAATCATGTTTTGATACGCACCACGTTTTTAGTACGAGTGATGCATACATCGAAGTTGACCACTTTATTTTCATATTTTTTGACACAGTCATAAAAACGTTGTTTTATAATCCTAAAAATAATAAAACTTCTTTTTGTGGATGTGATATTTTCGTTTCGCATTATTATCGCTAATATAAATGATTTGACACACCAATCTGATTCACCGTCATATCAAAAATTTGCAAGTTTAAACTTTTGTTGAAGTATATAATAAACAATGTATAATAAACAAACGTCGTAACCACTGAAAATCAATAAAGTAAGCGTCGCTAGGCAACGACCGGTATAGGTGTTTTACATTCCAGACTTTTTCGGTAATTTCTCACAAACTGAAGGACAAACCAAAAAGCAATTATGTTTTTCACAATAGTAAAATTTCCAGCTTTGCTCAACTTTCCCGAAACCTTTAAAACCTAAAATATGGAAAATTTTCCTGTTAATAAGAGCATTAAAAACGGTTATTGCAAAAGGTTAGTTCTTTGATTTTTCAACTTCCTAACTGGTTTACACGAAATTATAGGTTAAAGTTGAGCAAAACAGGAAATTCATTAATTAATTATATTGAACTTTTCTCGTTTGATGTATACTTTTTTCGAAATTTCAACTGAAATTCAAGAAATCGGAACATTCCCTAATTGTGACAAAACAAGCCGTCTTGTATCTCCACTCTCATGTAACCTATTAATTGAAAGTTGAATTTTGTCTCATGTTATAGCAAATTTAATCCATATTTTAAAATCAGTATAATTTTAGGAGATATGGTGAAAAAAGAACGGATAACTATCCAAAAAATCGCGTGCCACAAAGTTTTGCGAAGCTTCAAAACATTTGCGATTTTAATGTTTATATTGACTGTATGTCCTTTTGTACGTCTTTCTATAACTGCGAGAATAAATATGGTAATCCAGTCTAGATAATCATCATTACAAAAACCTGACATTTATCATGACTATTAAAAATGAATTGGGATAAAAGCTTTTATCCACATATTCATCATAAATTAAGCCACATTCAAAGCGACAAACATTGTAATCCTCTGAAACTTATTTATTTCCGTTCTTTTGACTCATTCACAGCATTCCCATAGGAAATTTAATTTGTCTCCTCATTGTGATGTTTCGTGGTCATCTCGGCTTTCTCAAGACTAGTTTTTTTGTTGAGTGTTTGACTATTTGATTCTTTCTCTCAGAAGATTCAATCGTAAATTGTACGTAAATGTCTATTGTATATACTCGGACAACTCGTAATGCTGTTGGAGGAAAACAACGAAAAGCCAAACGTGCAAACGCCCAAAGCAAGATGAACGTTTTTCGAATAATTTATTTATGTCCATCTAACATCTGGTTTAAGTGCAAATAGGCAGTGAATGTCATGTACGCGTGTGCGCGCACATCAATGAATGAAGTAAGTGAAGTAACACATGCACTGTTTTGGATAATTGATGTTTAATGCATGATGCGCTTGTTGGGTGTACGTTTTGTCCATATATCAATGACAAGTTTAATGAATTTTTCTTTTTTATGCCACCAGTAGGTGCTGTTCTCCACCAATATGCTATTCTGGTTTGTCGGTTTGATATTAGGTGCGGTAGGTGCATGTCTGTAAAGAGCAAAGAGTAAAAAGCAAAGGGCAAAGAATAAACGTTTTTGTCTTTTATTACCATAAGTCGCATAAATAACGTATTGTATCTTCACACAACGTGAGACGCCCACATCACTTTTTACCTACGTGCAGCTTGCGTCTGTGTGCATCTTTAGAATCGGACATTTTTATTTTTAAGTAGAGATAGAAATAATGAACTCTATTTGTAAACTATCATGAATTAAACTTATTTATGGACTTTCGTACAATTAATACATTTACCGAAATAAAAACAATTTTGGAAAATGTGCAAAATTCAGTACAAGATTTTTTGTTTGTAGTTGGCAATGTTTACTGGGTGGACACTGTCTGCATTTGAACTGTAGTTGTCGGTTTTTTAGGATTTTAGCTGCTCTTCTGGCTGGTATAGGTAACGAGAAAATAACGAAATTAAAATGTTATCATCCCTAAGCATGCCAGCACCAGGTGTGAAATTAGTGAGGAAGTGTTTTTTCGTAAACTTGTGTAGGTTCCAGTAACAGGAAATACAAATGTTTGTAGGGGAAGAACACAAAAAATACAAAAAAGTAGGTATAAAGTTTGAAATGTCATAAAAAAATGAAAATCAAAATTTGCTGAAACGAAAAACCAGAAAACAAATCAAATATGGAACCGAAGGAAAACTAGTTGAAAGCTCTATTTCAACTTGCAAGATTCTTTCGGGAAAATAATCCACGCAAGTAAATTCCGCTAGTATAAACGTGCCTAAAACTCGCTTGTGTAAACATCTTTTGCAAAAGAATTCATATTGAATCTTGTTTAACAATGTCATGAGATGATGGAAAACTTCACTACAGCTTCAGGGGGAACTGTACCAGTTCCTACGAAGTCTGCGAAATCCACAGCGTGGACAAATAGGGATTTCAAAGTTAATTTTGAAAGTATTGGCTTCCCTAAGTATTTTGGAGCAAAAGTGTAATCCAAATAGGAAAGTTTTGAAAAATGCACAAAATGCAAGAAAAGCCAAACAAAAAGACAAAATGCAAAGAATGGAAGAAAATCCAAACGGCAACCTGAAAAATGATGAAAATATCATATAATTTGTCAAAAGATGCTCCATTCGTCAAAAATGATGAAAATGCAAAAAAAAGCACAAACAATGAAATACAGTAGACTCTCACTAATTCAAACTCTTCTTAATTCGAAACTTTTGGTAAGCCGAAGTGAAAATTTGTCTCTAGAGATTAAATTGCTAGATAAAATCTTTTACAAATTCGAAACTCTTGACAATTCGTAGTTTTTCGCTTGTCCCGTCAACTTCGAATTATGGAGAGTATACCGTATCATCACAGTAGTAGCCATATTCATTACTAATCAATAATAGTCGAATATTTTTCTTTCATATTTTATTTTGGATGTACCTAGGGGTTTCCTTAGTTAAGTTAATTGAGTTTAGTTGGTACGGAAAAAAAACACATCGAATTATATTTAGTATCATTCTAGGTTCTGGCGAAAAACTTAACTATAGATATGTGCGTATTGAAGTTTTGGTAAGAAGGTAAGAGGAAGGAGGAAGAAGGTAGAATCAAGCACTAATAGCTAAGGACTAAATAAGCAGGAAGAAGGAAATGGGAAGCAGGAAGGGAAACCATCAAAGGAAGCTCAAGAACACGAGACTTTTTTTGTTAATTAACACTTTCAGTCAGTTTCTAACTGTGAGTGAAGCTTCCCAATTAGCGGAGATGGGTAGTAGTGTCCTAGCGATGGGTAACTTCATGAAAATCAACACAGGCTGACGTTCTTTGCGAAATATTCACGGAAAACCAGCGAACTTAAAAAGATATTTACACTTACAATTAGATATATAAAAACGTTATGTTGAGAGAATGAACACCAAATTAGTTAGTAAGAAATAATAATATAATATTCTTTTTTGTTTAATTCACTATTCGGACTAATTTCAATAAATATTTTCGTCCATGTTTAATTTGGAGTTACAACTTAAAGAAATTATGTTTAATAACATACCTGTTTAGCTAAGTCCTTCTCTAATTGCTGAGCAGGAAACTACATCCGCTTTGCATGTTCCTGTACAGGCACAAAGCACAGAAAGCAATTTGCTCCTGCTGGTGCGCCTAACTCTCTCATCCGACTCCTAATACAGTTTAAACTCATTAATATTATAAGCGCCGGCGGTAGAAATGAACGCAATGCATGGACCCGGTTCCTGGGACTATATAAGTATAACAATTCGGTGAATGGAGTCAACTCGTCGTTTCGTCCGCCTTGTCACAAATGCGAATGATTTATAATAACTCCTTCCCGCTTGTGCCGCCAGCCTCCACATCTTCACTTTGTTCCTCTCGAAGAAGAACTCCACGTGTCGCAGGAGCAGGAAGTGTGGAGGTTAACGCGTGATCCTCGAGCAAACACATACACGTGCGCCACATTTCAACGAGCGCCACCAGCGCCGACAAATTTAATTAATTAAGACGAATATGATTAATTGGCTTTGGGATACACAGGTGTCCGGCAGTAGGGAATTATGAGTCAATCGATAGGTTCACTACTTACTTCTAATAACTTAACCTGATATAACCTAACAATATTTAAAGAAATACATGTCCGATCATTATCCAACTCTCTTGGACAATTTCCCGTCCATAAATTCCACATAAGACGTGTGTGAGCGTGTGTATGTGTGCTACAGCTCCTGCAAACTGTGCGCCGGCGGCTGCCGAGAGGAACCGCACATCCGGAGAGGGTGGATCTTCATTTCCGGCTTTAGCTGCAGCTAGTTTCACTTAACATTATCATAAAGTTAATCCCGCGCTGCTGGAAAAATATCGTTTGCCCTGCTTTAACTGCAACATGACCTCGCAGCTTTTTTGCGCGTCGGAATGCACGCTCATAAATGCTATCTGTGTGTTAAATCTGCAGTGCGCCATGCAAGCATGCTAACCGCATTATACACGCTTGCGTCCCTTGCCGCCCCAACGCCGCCCCCTGCGTCAAACGCTAAAATACAAAAAGATTGCTCCACAACTCCACAACTCCCCAACTGGTCGACCTAATGTCAAACACTCCGTGATAAATCTCGCAAACCTCTCAAGTGCGCAAAAAGGCACAGAAGCAGAAAGAATTGCATTTTCATTGTTAATCTGCTTTCGTAAGTCTCTTGTTTTTATTGTTCATTTTATTCTTCATTCATTCGTCACATTTTGTGGATTTGTTTTGCATAAACGCTACTTAACTCCGGAATAATTGTTGCGTAGGTCTCTTATTTGCAATAGATTTTACATTTCGATTATAAGCAAGTTACGGGGGCGGCGCGGCACTTTTCTGGCCGAGCAGTCAGCGACCGGCCCCTACAAGCCCCTACAATCGGGCATCGGCGTAGATAAAGCCAAACTGCCGACTGATTTATACGGAATGAATCCGTGGAATTTAGACAGACGAAATTTACATGAATTATTCGAATGCGATTTCAGTTCCACGACAGTAAAACGAGCCAAAATGCATGAAGAATCGAGTGGAGTATTCGGATCGCCCGTGGAATATTTATTTGCGCATGTTTGCGGCGCAAAAACTTGCCACGTTCACATAATTTATTATAAATTACAATATTTACGACGCGAAATTATCTCGGTTTGAGCACCGCAGATGCGTATTACACGCTTAAAAGTTTTATTAAATGCTTTTAGTTTTATTTAATTGGCGTGTTTGAGGAATGCTGCGATGCGAGCTATACGACTGGGAATATTTAAAGGACTTAATGGTGTTCAATAAAACCAGTCGGAATTAAACTTTATATCGTTCATTATGGAAGGCAACAATTCTAGTAAGTCATTGTGAAAACGTGCGTCATGGATATTAAAACCTGCTAATTAAGCACTGAATTTCTTCAATCAAACCGGCAAGTAATCTCACAGTTTCCTCTTTAGTGTATTAATGGTAATATTGTGTATTTGAAGAAAACTGTAGAGAATTGCAGAAAATTACAGAAAATTGAATAGATGTTAAGAAAAATTCCATTTCTTCAAATTTACCCAAATTTGTTCGAAGCGTATCTTCATATGTCTTCAAATATCTTCAATTTTCTCCAATTTTTCTTCAATTGAAGATATTTGAAGACATATGAAGACACTATTTGAACAAATTTGAGGAAATTTGAAGAAAATTTAAGAGAATTGACAGCCATTGAAGCCATTGAAGAGAATTCCAAGAAATTGAAGAAAAATCAAGAAATACTTATCTTAGTAGTTATCTAACTCAATTTTTTCTTTTTTTTTCTTTTATTTTCCGACTAGTTTCGATCATATACCGATCTTCATCAGGGAA